>LUCH01004440.1:38286-52922 GCA_013368495.1 Paragonimus heterotremus | reverse complement strand
TTCTCGAAATGGAGACACAGTTATTGTCTGCTTCTTTTCGAAAGGGGCCGGCTTGAAAGTTTATGGGAATGCGACAGTTGTGAAAAATTATTGTCATTTCAGTGCTAATTTATTACATCATTTTACGGTTCTTTCATTGAAGCCGTTGCTGTTTTTATGAGTTGAATATATCTCACTAATCCGGATGGTTACTTTGTTCAGCTTTTCCAGTGTCGACCTACCAACGTTTAAAGCTGTATGGTTTGTTATTCTCATTCCGTGTCTACTCACGCAATGTTTTCAAGACCGGAACTGTGAAAAGCAGATCCGAAACGACTGGTCTGATGTGATCCTGTAACATTAGTTGACTCACTTGGTGGTAGGAAAATGAACACACAAGGTGGCTTTCATTACCCTTTAGGTCATGTACATGCAGTTAAAGAACGCCTAATTTCCTCCCAATCAGTGAACGATAAACAGAACAAAGTTATAATCACTTTTGACTTTTCTAAACGGTTACACCTTGATGCTTACTGATAATTACTAGGGGTTTTAGTTATTATACGTTGTACATTACTCACAGATGATCGCAGCGCTCGCGTCCACATAAACCTTGTCGAAATTTGTATGTGTTCATTGTACAGGTTCACTTCTTTTCATGAGCTGAACTCGATCAGCCGTATGCGGTTAGCCTACAATAGTCCAGCATGACCTCGGAATAAACTGAGAGAAGGTACCCTAAGCAGTTGCCCTCAGCGACTAAGAACAGTTTGTGGACTGTTGCTTCAAACACATTGTATCCATTAACACTACATCCTTACGGGTTTCGAACCTACGGCCGGTGAATACATACCAGAACGGTGGGTCACCACAGGGATCTCAGTCCCGTGAAGTGTCTGCTAAACTACTAAGCAGCCATTGCAGTTCCGGAAGAATTTATGGAGGTTTTTTCTTATGGATAGAACATCACCCACAGGTGATCACAGCTGTTGCATTCCCATAGAATTTCCAGTCGAAAAGAAGCACCAGACTCAAGTTTCGCTTTCACTAGAGCTCATTAGTAGTGCAATCTGTATTTTTGAAAAAATCCCCTACTACTCATTAGTAGTAGAGGTTTGTGAACAGTTGGTCAAAGATCCCACCAGTTTTAACAAAAACCGAAGATCTTGATAAAGGAGTGAAACTTTGAAACGGTTTTGAGATCAATAATCTTATCTGACCTCAACATAAATATTTACTTTTAGATCACAGTCACATTACAGTTAGTACTTATATTTTTGAACAGCAAGCAATATAATTAGAAACAGTGTCTTAGCAAATAAACTCACAAAAATACAATAGCCTTAACTGTAAACAGTTGGCAAGCGGTTTTTGCCGTTGATTACAGCGACCAAACGTTTAAGGCTACCTCAGTAGGTTGTGTGGAATTCCTTAACTCGTCACTGATTTTTTCGTTCTGATCCTCTAAATGGTTTTTGATGACTCACAATTGCGCACGATGTACTTGGTATTTTACTGAAAATACTTCATTTTATTCCTAGAGAGTTCACCTCAGAACAGATGGCTTTATCATTTTTATTGTAACCTGAAATAAATCATTTTACTCGTTTGGTTTTAGTTTTTTTTTAAATATTTCATTCAACCGTACTCATTTTAAGATTTTAACTCCACTTAAGCGATGACAGACAACCGGTTGTCTTTGTTGGTCTTTGGTTACCGAAAGACCGTGGAAAAGTTGTTGCTTTCCAAAATGAACTGACAGAAATTGTTTCGAAAAAATGCTAGAGCCACGTTCGAATCTGAGTGGTAGTCACCTTATAATATCCACCCTGATGTGCGGTGAGTAAATACAGAGACATTAGTGGACAAATTTCAACTTGCTGAACTACAGTCTGCTTCACATATTCAGCAATTTGTTAATTCTTCTGTTGACAAATTAAAATTATTTGGTGTACTCAGTTGATAAATTTTAATTGTTTTCAGCGGAACAAAAGACTTCTGTTCACGCTAAATCGCTTGGTCTCTCGAGTCTTCTATGAATATGTGTTGGTCCTTTATGGTTTGCAACCAAACAATTAACACATTTAGAAACAAAATCATTGGCTAATCTATTATTCTACCAGCTTATGGACATCCCTGGGACAAATGCATTCTGTCCCTAAACAGGAACCTCAGATTAATCCGTTGACATGAGGCTTGCTCCGATTCTCTAGAATACTGTCCAAATGTACCTTCTGTCTCATTCTGACTTATTTCCGTTTGTTAAGTCACGTCATTCATTCGGGTATTTGTCTCAACATCCTCTGTCGTGCACGTTTTAATCAACTACATCAGCCTTTCATTGTCTGATTTTTATTCTGTTTGTGCAATACACTCCAATGTGTGTGAATTAAAACCAGGCTTTAATTTAAAAAAAAAACTGTCAGTATTTGGACAACGCAGTTGTGTGCAGATTTGCTCGTTCTGTTATTTTGAACTTTACCACGCAAAACCCCAATACTAATCTCACAGTAATGTACTATGTAAATTCCAACTAATGAGCTGATTAACAAAATCTTTCCCTAATTGGTTACATTAGTTTATCCAGATTACCTAAACCGCCGGCCACTGACTGAGGATGTGTTTTATTCATTCATTAAGATTGTTATCGAAATAAGCAAGAAAAAACGTTCGTCATTGTCATGTGAAACGACTTTTTAACGTGACCGACGTGAGCGATAATTCTTATTGCACATTCTTACTCTTGAGTACATTTTGTACCTCATTTTCAGACTGACTTACTGACTGATGTTCACAGGTGATTGTGTGTATGCGTGATTACGTGTGTGTATTCAATGATTTTGTTATTTTTCCAGCCAGATCCCATTGAAATTAGACAAGAATGTACAGAGCGATATTTACGACGCACAATTCGCAGGGATTAGTTAAGTATGTAACAAGCACCTGTCGAATATTTTGTTTTACAGAGTGGATAAGATAATTTTTTGATACAGTTTGTTATTTTCGGTTTCTTTTGCTTGAACCATTCATTCATTCGTATCGAGTCGACTTCACCAGTGACTTCCAACGGGTCATGTGCCTCAACTCATTTATGCTGATTGAGAAGGAAAGGAACATGCGGCGGACGATTCGAAAGTGAATCGCAGACCCAAGTGTCATGGTATCACTATGGAATGGGGAATAGAAGAAAATTCCTGCGGGAATTCTGCGATAAACAGTCCAAAAATGGCATAGCTATACACCATTCTTATAGGGTGCTATTCCAATTAATTTAACTCCAGTCATCTGATTAATCTGAGACGATGAATTTGTATTCCGTTGTATCGTGTAAATCCAGAGACCAGTGGTAAAGTCACGCGTGTGTTGCTACGACTAGACTGTGTCATTGTTGCATCGTGAGTGAAGGAAGCATGTACAGTTACGCAGCAGAAAGGATGACAAGTGTAGGACAAGAAGTGAAGGCAACGGCAAATAAGCAGGACTGCACGGTAAGAAGGCAGATTGTAAAGTACGTTCCCGAAATAGGAATCCGGAAACAAGAAAGTCTATCCAACGAGCACACCGCTCATCCGCCCAGCCATACGGCAGATAATTTGGTATGCAACGTATTAAGTAACTAGAAACCGATACGCGTGCTCTAGATGCTAGAATGAAGACCAAATATTTATTTCACGGAATGCACAAATTACCTTTGAAAGGCTACAAAATGTGTCCATAAGCGTGCAGCGGTTAGTTTTAGCAGTGCGATCCGGTTCCAGCATTATACTTTTGTATAGACCAAGTTGTGCGCTGCCGTTGTCCGGAAAACTGAACTTAGAAAAGTGTGGTTCAGTATAACACAATATGAACAGAGTCAGTCAGTCAGATAAAGAGCAAGACAGACAAACAAACACGGTTGGCGGCATCCGGTTCGGATTAGTTTGTCACAGTGACGGAAGCCAAAGCACACTTGCACTAAACTATCACCACAAGTGGCTTGCGTTACACCACTTACTGCCACAACCCCAAACCACGTATCCAGAGTAAACCAGAAGGAATAAGACCAACAGATGTGTGAATGAGGCCTTTATGTCCAGCCGATCAATGCTGGCTAGCCAATTCATAGGCTAGCTAAAAAATGAAGCCCCTATCTCTTGAGAAATAAACACACATAGAGTGCAATGGTATTGTTGTGATCCAAGAACGCGGATGGCACAAGGGTTATTTATTCGACAAAGCAATACACGGGTTAAGCGTGTAAACCAAACCTGTCACAAAACCACTCATTTGCAGGCAGTATTCGGCCTCAGACAGTTTCGGCTACCATAGATGTCAATGCTCAGTTCCATTAAGTGGCAGAGACCGTTATGGGTGATGTAGCACTTTGATGATCCTTCCTACAGCCTTCTTGTGGCTTGTACGTTGTCAAAAAATATGCCCTGCACCTGCTACTGAATAGCCGTGGTATGAGTAGTACGATACGATCGCTCAACTTCGCTGCAGTATGATCTACACTGGGAAGAGAAGTAATGAAAATATGACGCAAGAAGCAGTCCAGTATGCGAGTACATGTTAGTGCATTCCAGAGAGGATATGGAATAAAATCGAAACGCAAAGTTAGATTGGAAGAAAACAGACAAGACATTCATCATACAGTACACCAACAAACTCAAAAACGAGGAACGTTAGCAGGACACATAAATCCGGACCTTTGAAAATGCGACCGGATGAGTTCTAAACCAAAGTAATCGTTAGTTGATATGAGCAGGAAAAAGAAAGAATGAAAATGATATGATCTACCTCAGCCTAATGTAGTCGTCGTTTCTTCGCCGACGGTGCATTATGAGTAGGCTGGTGACCAACTAATCCCAGACGGACAGTGCATTCACGGCCGCACGCATCGCAACGTCATATAGTCATATTACCACGACCTATGACACCGAGGGTTCCCTTGCGTATAGCACACTTTTGTTCCCGCCGCGCAATAACTGCCAGCTGAACTCGAGGACGCTCATCCGAATCACATTACTCCAGACTATTTGGTTCAACGCTAACTCTACCCAACATCTACAATCTATTTTACAACGTGAAAGACTTACCTGCAAAGCATCCTGCTATATCCGCTTTTGGTCACTAGGATTTCGCTTACCTGGTCTCAGTTGTTCATATAGTGGCTGCTTCGGAACAAGGTCATCATCCATCCGATGGACGTGACCCAGCCAATGAAGCTGATTCAACATCAGCACGGCTTTCGTCCCGTTCATGTCCGCTAGCTGCAGTATCTCAATATTTGGAATCATGTCCGACCACCGAATACTCAAAATGCGTTCTAGACATTGCAAATGAAAGCTGCTCAGATACCACATATTGCGCTGATACAATGTCCTCGTTTCTCTGCCGTACAGCAGTATAGACAGCATCATTGAACGGTAGACGAAGAACTTAGTGCACGGTTTCAGGCTGTGATTCTTCCAACCACGTCCTACAAGACGTCTGAAAGCAATACCAGCCTTTGCTACACGAGCTCTCAATTCGCGGTCCACGGACGGATCGGTGGACAGATTGCTACCCAAGTAGCAGAAATCTGCGCAGTAATCGACAACATCTCCATTAAGACGGATTTGAGGTGAAAGTGCACAGATAGCACAGGTAACACCTCTACCCGGAGAGGGCTGAAAGAAAGAAAATGTCTTACCTGTGTTGATATCCAGTTCAAACTTGGATGCCGAGGTCAGGAGAGCCCTGTAGTTCGTCCTCGCTATGTGCGAACAGCACACTGTCATCTGCCAACAGAAGCATGTGCATCGTTGATGTGTTTAACATGGTTGGGGCACCGAAACGTCGAATGTTCAGTAAATGCTCATCCGTCCGGTACTCTACCTCAACACTGTTCTTCCCAAAGTCCTGGAAAGCAACTGTTACCAAATCTAAATTGAATGGGAATGAAGCCAAAACACAACCTTGCTTCGCGCCACTGCGTGCGCGCCTCCAAAGGGACAGTGCACCTCTCTTGACCAAATCGTCAATGGTTCAAGTTACTAAAATCTGTTGGAGTAATATTTGCCTTCGAAAGTGTCTGGTCACTATCACCAAACAGACCAGAGAAGCAATCAGCTGGAAACATAGAACAGCTTTGTAGGGTGTTTCAGCGCATCCCATACTGCTGATCGTTCTCACTGGCTTACTAGGACACCCGGACCTGGTTCTCAAAAGTACTATTATGATCCCACTCACTGGATGGTTTCCAGGGTTAGAGAATTGCCGACGCGTTAGCAAATGAGACTTACTTTTAAAGGCATATCAGCAGATGAAAACAAACCTAGGAACCTTCAAGTAGAAAGCAACCAAGTGTAGGCCACTCTGATGTTACTATGTACGGAAACTGTGGTAATTGGAAATACGTAATAGTAATCGGAAATATACTTAGCTCACACCCGGAGCTAGTTTATACGGAGTAGTAATAACGCAGTATGTTGGACAACGGAATCATAATGTAATCAGTATTATGTACACCGTACTTATTCATGTAGTAAAACAACAATAGCACAGTGTTCGCTTATGAATTACAATCACTGCAGAAATCCAGCATTGACAATTGTGTTGTGACTGTGTACTGATTACACCGTTAATTTTATCCTCCAGTTGCCATCTGGATATGACGTTCATTCAGGTGATTCTGAGAGAGTGGTGATGTAGACCGGGTAGATGTAGATCGAGTGATCGAAGAAGCACCATCATTCGGTGAATGTCATCTGGAAGAGTCGAGGTTGAATAACATGCGATTTTCATGTCCAGTCAGTGCGGGTCAGAAAATGTAAACTATTCTGTCAATTATTGTGTTGAAGAGTATATTTTGTTATAGATCCTCTAAGTAATAAGAAAGAATATGCCGTTGTATATTCCATTCCATCTACCTTAAATACACGTACTAATGAAAAACGCAGAAAATAACTTGGCTAACGGGGAAATGCACCCGAAACCATATCTTCATCAGTTGTCAACAGTTTAGATGAATGATGTTGTGGAATTGCCTAACAAGTGGCTCCGGATTAACTTGTGGATGCACAAGTTGAAGATAATCATAGTCAGCCGCATTGTTTTGTCTGGTCACTTTGGCTCCATTTCAGATATTATGTGTAGCCAAAACCAGTGCAAAATGAGTTAAACCACTTTTAATTTGATGGGCCAGTTAATGTTAACACATGTAACAGAGCGTGAGATCAGGGTGGATGATGACCAGAACCAGACCCGAATTGTCACCCGTGGTTGCGAAGAGTGTAAAGGATGTCGCAGATACAAGCGTATAGCGTGCAAACCTGACAGTCAAAACTCAAGAAGAGTAAACTATTATTCGATCTATCCGCTGCAGACCAGCAGTTGCTACCATGTAGAGAGATATAAAATGATAACTAACTTGTACGTCAACTTATGGTTCTTTTTAACAGTGGCAACTCAAACTTCCGCAACAACCACTCGCAAACCATAACGCCCAATAACCTCGAGTCCACCAAATCAAAGGATATGACTACCACCACTCAAGAGGGTCTGAATTATCCTCACGTCAGTGAGTTTGAAAATGTCAAATGTGAAGAGCACTCTGCTATATTCAGACACCATGAAAACCCATTATGATTGATTCAGTTCCATTTCACCTCTCTTAACCAACTGCTTTGCTCATTGCGTCTCATGAATGTGGTTGTAAATCGGAATAAACTAACCACATCTAGGTAGCCAGGCCTTCTATTTCCGGTGCGATGAAGCCAACCTTGAACCTAAGCTAGTTCACTACATACTGTTAGTCAGCTGTGTTCACATACTATACTAACGCACACAACTTTTGACTGAGTAGATGCTGCCTCAACTGGTTTTCGTTTTTCGAGGAATATGGTTGCACACATTTGAGCAAAGGAGCCATGTGACCCAGCAGAGCGGACAAAACCGTCAGATGCATCTATCTTGAATTAGAAAATAACTGATGAGTTGATGACTAGCGACAGTGCGTACAAAATTTGTGTACGTTACGTTTCTGATATCCTCGGCTATTTGCCGAAATACATATATGGAATACCGAGATCTGACAAGTCATTTCTTGCGTGACTTATTTAGACCATACTTTCTGACAACAATTCGGCACGAACGAACTCAATCATTACACTCCTGTCGATTTCATTGCTTATAAACCACAAACCATACGATGAGTATTCTCTCAAGTCAGGTAAATCTCTATAAACCACTCCTTTCCAGATTACATTATGAGTGTGATGGCGTGTAGAGTTGATGATCAAAAATAACCTGTACAATCAATTTTCGTATGAGGCAACAGTGTGCATCACTGCTGCAGCAAGAATCAACAAGTTAGCTTCACACGCAGTTCACACGATTTACACCACATTGGCAAATCGTACAATTCAGCTGTGTACGTTGAAAGAAATGTGTACAGTTCAATGGCATATAGATTATCCGTTTTTTGCTATAGACGCTCTCATTACGAATAGAGTAGTTGACTTTATTGATTTCCAGGGTGGAGGAGGAGTTTGTAATGATGCACTTCGAAATGAAACTGTGCATCACCTAGGAAGTGCACTGGATGAAAATTGTTAGGAGTAGGAAAGATAAACTTAATATTGAGTTACCTACCTATTCCAAAAATATCCGATGTTCTGACCATCTAAGTTTTTCGTTCACACCACAGTACTTTAGTTTGAACACTTAAATAACCCAAACTACTTTCGTGAGCCAAGAACACGGATGGCGCAAAGGTTGTTTGTTTGGGAAACTTACACGGGTTAGGTGTTCAAACAAGACAAGAAACAAAAACACTCACCTACATCTGGCAATCGTCCCAGAAGGTCGCGGCTGCCACAGGCGCAAATGCTCAGCTTCTTTGCGTAACCAGAACTATTCCATGGCATATTGCACTGTCGTGCTGTTGAGATGTTTCTTCCCGTGCTTTTCCTGCGGCTACTTTCTCGCCCTGCTACTGAATAGTGGTGATGTTAGTAGTACGGCGCCACCGCTCCTCCACATCACACTACATGGAGCTCAAAATCATGTCTTCTGTATGAACTCTGAGTAAATATCTCACGCATACCCATAGGTGAAGCCAACTTGCAGGTAACGCCCCACCTTGGATCAATTTACTTTTCGATGCTAATGCAGTGGCAGTGGACTACCAAGTGAACGACTGTTGGTCACTTACAGAGTATCGAAGAAGAATGATCGGATTTTGGTTTGACTCTGTCAATTTGGGACTGAATGTATAATATTCTTCGAAGATTTTACTGTACGTTAATCGAAGTGCAACTGTTATAAACTCGTTATTTGACCGAATGCTGTGAAGAGAGAAACCAGTTATCCTAGTTCTTGGTTGTCATAGTAATCTATGATGACACTGGGTTTCTCACTGTCAGTGATAGAACAAAAAGTTTGTGATGATCTAGTACTTCCCCAGCCTGTTACTTCCTCATGGCCGTGTGATTCACGCTGTCTGTTTGCGTTCTGATTAGCCGGGGCCAACCATGACATACAATAGCGTCGCACAATAGTGGCTGCAATTCTGGTCGTCTTACCATATGTAAATGTAACACTCGGAATTAGGGACTTCCAATAGTCCTTGAAATCGTACTCTAGTTGAAACCTACTACGTAAGTAATAAACAGAAGACCTCGTACTGGTCGCAATAGACAATCCTTGTTGATGAAACCAAAAGCCGAATTTATGGATGCACAACAGTATTAAGGGAATCACAGTCTGTCATTGGCTTATCCTATTGGTACATCTAAAGTCACAAACTGTATGTCAATTGGTGCAATACAGGAAAAAGAAACGAGCCAATAGAGGAAGGTCTAACATTGAGATTGTTCATTCAATCGTGATGTAATATCTTTAACGCGACATTTTGAGTGGCCACCTATTAGGTATTTTATTGTGTTGAGGTTTGGATAAACGGTGAATCGAGTAGATTTTAAGCACAGTAGACTTCGCCAAATCAATGAGATTTTGTGTGTTTGTGTGTGTTAAATTCGTGTTCAATATTTCTACACTGATTAGGGCCCCATACGCCCACCATTACTTTACCTGTGTACCGGTCACTAGGTAATAGTGATACCCAGTTACATGATTTCATTAAAAATCGTTGTGTGTTGTTGTTGTACTAAACGATGTAAGAGCGGATGTTAATGCCGTATTGATAACACGATTCTCGCTTTCTCAGAGTTTAGTGCAGCTTTACAGTTTTACAACACAATCGGTGTTGTAATGCAGTATTTATTAGACATATATTTCCCCAAGAACTGGATGAGAGCACTTTGAGCCAAGCAACAGAAATAATTACGGAGCAGATTAGCACTCACTGAATCAGTGGTTTCCTGATAGACAGCGACCAAATCGTCATTGATAAAAAACATCAGTATGCACATATTCTTCACGGTTGGCAAATGTAACAGTCTACATGTTAGTAACCGTTTTACACGGTGACCTGTGATGTCATCATCAAGCTTGTGCTTGATGATTGAACCAAATGAAGCAAACTGCTACATTAGACCAAATTCTCCATTAACTCACACTAATGAACCTTTTTAATGCTACGTATATCACCTTATGTATACGTTTTGTTGCCTCGAATCATAATCTATACTATTTATACCGCATAGTATATTATGTATGGTTTCGAGTTTGTAGCACAGTTTTTTTTATTCATGTTGGTGTATTTTAAGCTGGTGCATCCTGTACGCTTGAAATCAAGTGTGCATATCATATTTTAAATTTCAGTTGCCTAAACTACACCGACGACGTGTGTTCCATTTGAATTTTCCGCATTCGTTTTGTCCCTGTACAATAAATCGATTCTGCCAATTTTGGTGGAATCGTCTCAGGGACGCCATTTTCTATTGGCTGCCGCAATCTGGTGCAAATCTTGATGACAATTCTGAGGTTTTGGGATACAAGTCGGAGATTCGTTTTTTTAGACACATCGAAAATTTCTCAATTTGCCTCCGTTCCTTATGGCCTTGTAATGCCGTTTTTCTTGATTTAAGTGAACAAAATTTATTGATTCCGAATTTGTTTGGTTACTGCTCGATTTGACAAATGAAATAGGATAATTACACATGTGAATAGAATCATAGTAGAGAGTCGTAATAAACAATTATTGTTGATAATCTATCATCAGATCAGTATCATTGCTTGAACACAACGAAGTTAAAACAGTATGTAAACATTTCAAAGCAGTTTGATGGAATCGAACGTACAGCTCATGATGCCCTCATCTATGTTGAAAGAACTGGTGATATGATAAGCCGTCGGATGTCAGTTTTAAACTTAGCAACGAACAATATCTTCAAACTGACGGAGTCATAATGAGTTCAACACTAGCGAATATTTTCAATAGCAAGCTCGAGCGTCAGCAACCAGGTCATTGTGATAATCCTAGCTGCCAGGAAGACCGTTCATATACCGCAACACGCCACAGTTTCGGGGCCACCAGTCATAACGGTACGACCTCAAATATCCATGAGTGTCCTGATTACCGTGTTGTTGTTGATCTATCAACTACAAATCAGAATAGCCCCTCACGATTCACACAGATGAAAAGCATGACGTGATAGATGTAACCATGTTTCATATATATATTGTTGTCTATAAAATTACTTGCAGCTGAGGGTGAAGAGAAAAACTGTATTCACTGTTCGTGGTCTTTCATTTCTACTTCGTTTAGGCTAGCAGTGGGTTCGAGCTAATTCACCGTCTGATATTAGCCTCACCAGTTGGATTACTACAGTCCGTTCAGTGATAATATGTGCGTAAATCGACAGTATGAAACCGATATTTTCGGTCTGTTCAAATCTGTCTTATAATCTGCTGTCACTAACTCGTTCGATGAAGTTCATTATGTCAACAGGTTTATTTCCAAAACGGAATCCAGAAAGTCGTTTTACTTCCCATGTGTAAACCTGAAAACGCGGCCAGATGGTAGTTTACAATCCCCCGGTTAACTTGTAGTCAGGCTGTATGATCGTACAATGTACGAATATTTAATGCTTCGTGTCGTTGACACAGGAACGGAAAGTCATCTACTTTCTAAGCAGTAAATAAATGAAAATGTATCCTACAGACGTACTGGACTAAGGAGAATGTACCTACCTAGATTTTTATATAACTCCGGAAGTAGTCATAACTGAGTCACTTGGTTCGGTGACCACGGTGGAAAAGACAGCCCTATTCATCCGCCGTCAACTTAAGAGTGGTATTTCAACACAGACACTCAACCGCTGGGTTTATCAGACACCAGAGTGCACATTCTTGGCGGAAACACTGTACTGCTGGTTCACGATACAACCCTGCTGATATTGAGCCTGAAAGACAAACTCCCTGTTCTCGACTAATCCATGACTATGTACTGATGTTCTTGCTGTTGTACAGCAGAATATGTAGGTCACCCGAGGAAGCTTTTGTCCAAGCGAATTCAATTAGGTCATTCGGAGTGACTCAAGACTATTTCGACAAAATCCATTAACGTCGCAACCCTAGCCACTCTGGCCAAAACTGAGTCTTTTGAGTGGTCAGGCAACAGATGCTGTCCACCATCAAATTGCTCACCATCCCGTTACGTAGCCGATTCTCTGTTTAAACACGAAATTTGTTTAACCCTGCAGTTGCCGTGACCTCAAGACTGCAATACCAACCGAATCTTGTTCCATAACTTTACAACATAGTGGTGTGTGAAACTTTAAATCATCCATCACTCACTAGTGACTAGCTAACTGAGTAGCTGAGCCACAAATTTAGCAGTTTTGCAACGCTTCACGTGATCCGTCGACATTCTGCCAAACCTCTTCCTCCTTGTTTGTATACTGTGTTAACTTCGTTGAACCTGTATATTTGTATTGATCCACTGTTGACGTGCCAAAAAAGCATTGTTTGTTATTGTTCTTTTCTACGATTCCATTTAAATAAAATCACCCACCCAAACTGGTAGCAAACGTTAGGGTAGAAACAAAATCGATCAGTTCAAAACATCACGACTTCAGCTGTCAACAGTTGGTAACCGTCAGCAAAGCGCGTCACATTAGGATTACCAATATCGATCTATGTGAAAAAAGTTGTTTATGTAAATACCAGTAACACGTTTAACTAGGCGAAATTTAATGTTTGATCCATATGACGTGAAAAACACATCAGCGCTTAAAATAGGGCGGACAGCAAAAACTATGCAAGAACTGGAAAACTATCACCCCTAATTGAAAACCTGTGCCTTAGAAAAAAATTGCGCAAAACGGTCGAAAATTTACGTGACAAAACTGGAAAGTACACAGAAAATAAATTAATTCCAGAAAACCTAATGATCCATTCGGCTAATACGTAGTCGTGGTTCCGAATCGTTCGGGGACAAGTATCAGCAATGGTTAATGACACTTCCCTAGATGATTAACTCTGTTCAGCCTATCAATTCATAACTACAAGCCTGAAGCATGTGAGTCAAACGACTTGACTGACCTCAAATATAACACTATGGGCTAACAACCTCACGTAAATAACTATGACACTGAAAGCCTGATTCGCGATTACTGTCCGAACTCAGGTACAAATTGTTGAGGAGCTCTCAACAGTAAACGAAGTGGTCTAGGAAAAAACATATTATCTTAATTATGAGAGCTGCGCAAAGCGTTCATGGAATAAAATAAGTTTAGCCTTCAAATTAAAAGTTCGACCGTCTAGAACCCATGAAGATGACGAAGTAACCAAAAAGACTCGTTTTCTGCGTTTGATCAGCGGGCCAATTACAAAACAATAAATATGAGAAACAGTAACTAGGGTGTCAGAAAAACGGTTAATAGGGGTTATTGACACCGTGTTTGCTATCATGCATGCAATCACTGTTAGAAATCATGAGCTTGACTGACTGTGGGCCACTGGCGATTGAGTCCACACGAACTCCTTTGAGCACAGAGGTCAGGATTACGCAGTCGGTTATTCACAACCTCGATAGCGGTCAACAGTTGGAATCTTACCATTTCTGTTCAATTCCTCGACACTCAGTAGACAATCTGACAGAATGATTAAAGTCGGTCAAATGAATAACAGTCGCGTTTGAAATCGTTTTAGTTACGTCACTGTCCATTCACGCAGGATGATGTTCACGCACTTTCAAACAATCGCTTTTTTGTACGATCAGTGTATGATACTCGACACAAGCAAACAAATGGGTAGGCACACCAGCTGGTTGCAGAACGTGGAGGTTTGTCTTTGAGTTATGACAATGATAACGGGTGTTGTATAGAAACTCACATAGTTTACCAGCAGTGCAGATTGTTTCGACTGACTTTCTGAGTTTTATTCAGATAACTTCGGCCATGGGATCTTCTTTGACAGGATGATTAATAAACGTGTTTCTTATTCAAAGAGGTTGACTTAAGTTTCGATTCTACCGCCTGCATCGCCTTCTGAATGAAACACATTGGGTAGGCATTATGCATGAACAAATCTTCTAGGAAACCTAGCACAGCTTGTAGCGCCATGGGTGTAGATTTATAACGTCCTACCCGTCAGGCATGGTATGAAGTTTCGCTTTCGGTTTAGCTGAACGAAATTGTCAAAGTGAATGTACTCTCTTGTAACCTGACCTATACTGCTACCTTGGCGAGGTGGTCGGGCTTGTGTACTGTTTTGATCCGGCGGGC
>LUCH01004440.1:14072-27038 GCA_013368495.1 Paragonimus heterotremus | reverse complement strand
TAGTTTTTCATGCTCCATTTTCTTGATGGGTCATAAAAATGTCAGTCAAGTTAGGTCCCAAGGGACCGAGCCATTAATTTGCATAAAGTCTCTTAGTTGAAAGTAGAATTTTACATTCAAGTTACGTAAAATGAGGATTCGTTCCAGTTCGGACATCACAATAGGTAGTTCGAATTGAGTCATATAGATTTAGTCAATCATATGTGATCCCAGTAGTTTAATGTAGAGGTACTTCTGTGAATAACGAGTTAACACCCGTGCTAGTCACGTATTCCTCATGATGGTTTACATTCTCGAGAAGTTTAGCAAGCCGAAAGCTGTCCTTCATTGACTGTTTAAATGATTCAATTATCCTAAACACGCACTTTATTAGCTTGTAGTGAGATGCGTTAAACATTGATAAAACTGCCCGCAGGGACGCGTTGTCTTTGGAAAACTTTGACAATCCAAAATGTGAAGGCGTACGAAGAAATGGGGGTCATCAGGATTTCTTTGTTAGTGAGTTAGTGCGGTTTGTCTGTTACCAAAGCTTTAATTCTTTCGTTAATTATTCTTAGAACATAAGACCTTGGTCTCCACTCCTATGAGTGTAGAAAGACTCAGTTGTTAGATTAGCAATGCCACGTTAACGATGCTGATGAAAGACTAGCGATTAGCTCCGCCGTTTTCCCACTTGTTTGTTCAGTTCCACACTGATTTATAATCTCCTGTAAACGCTTAGTAATATGCAGGGAAACTTGCCACACCATAAATCGTACGCACTAACGTTTCTGACTGATATATATATAGCCTGATGATGAAGTACTGAAACCAGGCTTGCTTGCCACATGTTTCTTCTCATTCTGGAACAGTGTCGTCCCCAAATAAATGTGAAGAATGGCAAAATCGTCATGTAGTATGTATACTTGAGGATCATTTCGTTCGCCCTTTTCAATTACATACGCGAAATGAACCACAAACAAAAGTTTAGGGTAATCAATCAACGTTCAGTTCAAGAAACGAACCAGTCACGTGACTGGTTGGTTATAACAAGTAACACATGCGGAGTGTGGAAGAATGAATGACTAAACGTAACAGTCTGCAATTAAGGGTTCATGCTTGGATTAGGTGAAAAACTCTTGAAGAACAGGATATATAAGCAACCAATATACGGTAACCGCCCGGTAGAGAACGGAAAGTATAAGACGGAAATGAGGAATAGGGATAAAGAAATAAGAAAGGAAATAGCATTCATTTCATGCAGTGTGTTACCAAGGTAACCACGATTTGACTCACCACCAACCGTTTCGGAACATGTGACGGTGCTCTCATACACTTATTGCAAGCGTTTCAGAAAACACTAAAACGTGTTTGTTCCTCGTTTGACAGATATCACGAAATGCTTTTGCGGGATCTATTCCGTGGCTGGATTCCTGTAAATGCTTAATAGTAGTGCCTTTTCAATATAGTGCTTTATAATTTCACTCGTCGTTGTCCCAATTCTGGTGCTCAGATGACTTTTGGGGAGGTCCTCTGAGATCCGAGCATGAAATCACTTCACTGTGTGGCCAACGTACTGCAAAACCACACACACAGGTAAATTCAGAGATACTGTTTGATTTGATAAGTGTGCGCACCGGATCTTTTCTCGGAGTTGAGGGGATACGAGCGGTTCGGCATATTATAATCAGCCTGACAGACATATAAGAACTATCTGGTTCTGCTTTCATTTTCTGCCTCATGAAGAGTACTATACCGTTCTCATTGTTGGGTAGAAATATGAACACCAGTTTTCACGATACCGTTGCGATGGCTAGTATAGAATACAGTAGATTATAATGTTTGCAAACAAAACGTTTGAGATATCCATTTTGAACAATAGTCGGATAAAATCAAGTTCCCCAGAAGTATGCTTATCTGAACACATTTTATGAACTCTATGAGAGGGTATAGCAAAACGTCATTCAATACAGCACGATCTTCAATCTCCAACTCGCTTTTTCCTACGCCAAGCTCACGCTGGCGCTTATGAACCGGAATTCCAACTCACAACACAACGGCGGTTTCCATTCACACGTCTTGTGCACTTTTGCTTGGTTTGTGCGTGCGTGGCTGACGCATCCTTTCGTGGTTTTTTTAAATTTCATTCCTCTTCCGTTCGTCCGATTTCGTTGCGCGATGTCCCGTCCGGTCACCCAACACAACAACAACACCTATAATCCACTCGCTGGGGGTCTTTTGACATACCTTCTCGCCGCGTTGAGGTATTCCAGCAAGTGCTAGAATACTCGCACCTCTAATTTGGTCATCCGTCATGGTAGTGTTCACAGGAGCCCGTATTTGGATGCGATTGATACAAAGTTTTGAAATACACCAACTGACCGGTCCGTTTCTTCTATCGAGAAATGCTTTCAACGAGAGATCCATCCTAACTTGTTGTGGTTTGACATCCAGAAAAATATATAATTCTCTTCCTTCGTGTTCCATGACAAGTTTCCTGTTGCAGTGCTTGTTAAAATGTGTGCAGTTGGGTTATACTTAGTTACGTGATTCACACACTACAAAAGTCATCGATGTATCTTTCGTACACATATGCTGAACTGACAGTATACTCTGACTGTTTCTCAAGATAAGCCATAAAAATATCTGCTAGCAGATGTCATGAGGACTACTACTCACGGCTACATCATCTACCAGGCGATAAAATTGTCCTTTGAATAAAAGCTGTTACATAGGGTAAAAAGCTTGTATAAAAGAAACGCAGGTAGATCTAGCTTCAGATGATTTTCCATTACACAATTGTGAATAGTGTTAATCGCTTCAGTCGAGAGTGTGATCGTGACCAAAGGGTGGACATCAAAGGATGTCTCTGCTGATCAAATAAATATTTAAAATGGGTTTCATTCTCAGTAGAGTTAACAGGGGATAGAGAAATACAAAGTTTTAGTCCCATCGTCAAGAATTCCGTATGCGTTTTTTCCGGATGAAGGTTAGAAATGTTGCACACAAAAATATTCCACCTGAATGTAAAATCGGATAAAAACGTCATCATTCGAAAGTGTTAGATTGAGTTATGTAAAGGTTATTTCTTAGTTTGGTGTGACATTTCCAAGGAGAACTTGGAAAAGTTAATCCAGCATACTATTGTATTTAATCAAAAATGCAGCTGTATTCGTGTCGCAAAAGTACAACGCACAGCACGACCAAGAATGCTATCAGAAAAAGAGACCCGAAGAGGCAACGAGACTGTATCGATGTTGTTTAGCGATTCGTGGAGTGCAAACGTCCAATAATGGTCTAGGCACGTGCGCACACGTGCACAAGGCCGATTAGTCAGTAGGCCGGGCAATCACTATCCCGACCGAGACACACAAGCACGGCCCAGATAGGAAACAACATATACGAGGTTCATACTGTCTAACATAGATTACAGTTAAATGTGTACGACGAGGAGATTATTTACTGTTGATCTACCACATTTCTGTCCCGCCTTCTTGACAGTTTGCACACCCTGTGTTAATGCTTGTTTTTAGGATACTCACTATCTCTTACATACCCCCAACAAACGTCATTGTTGGATAGGTACTGTTTTTTGAGTAGCAGACTTTTATTGGACCTGTTTCATAGTTTCTGTTACTTTATGGGTAACTATTCTATGGTTTAACCATGATTTAACCATAGCCTAGTCAGCCATCATTACCTCACTCCCATTTTACACATTTATGAGTCCGTGTCTCCTAATCAAGCACAGGCAGTAGGATGGGAACAAAGAACGTGAGTGACACAAGTGATGTTTAATCGATAAAACAAAACGGAGAGTATAGGTAACATAAACAAACAAACACATCTCCGCACAATACAAATGTCAACGACAAATTCACGCGCGAGAAGCCCCACTTATTGCTTGACCAATCTCTAATCTTCCCATTTTTCCGATCGATTTGATAAGTATATAGGTCTGGCTGTTCACGTGTAGTACGGTTCAACTGTTCCTCTTCATTATACGATCATCATAATGGATGTCTTCAGTCGAACTGTCTCTGTACAGTGTATCAGTCATGACCTTACTCACGTGTTTTGAATTCACCTACCGGTGTACTGACGACTGACGGAGTGAAACATCTCTTTTATCCACACACACACTTGACCACATTATGTGCATTTACCTGCGTGCGTTGGTCCATCCTTCTGTGTTCGACATCTAGCTAGTGAAAGGTATCGTTCATTTAATTGGTCGTTATCCTGATAGCTATGTCGTACTGATGTGGTTGAACCAAAATACCTGTTTCGTAACTTGACGTTAACTTTTCTGTTCCAATTAGGCACCGCTTGGCAAGTTGACCACAAAATGGCTTCTTACAATCAATATACTTACGGCTTTCCGGACAGGTGTTAATGTCTACCGTGCTCCAAATACTTTACAAGAAAGGTTACTTGGACATACTTTCCACGCGGAACACTTGTGTTATGTCTGGTGAATCAACCGAACTAAAAACAGTTCCGCTGAAGTGTTCAAAACAAATGAACAGTTCAGTCTGGTAACTGAAATCGATGTTAAAAGCCAGTTTGGACTAGACTTTCATGACTTCCGATGAAATGTTAAGCTCTAGAATGAATACCTACATTATAAAATGCAGTTTTTCTGAATTACTCAAAATCATACTGAACTCACTACCAGTTTCACGTTACAACTACTAAAAGCTACTCATAGGTAGAGACGAGAAAGTTCAAAGATGCACTACAAGCTTAGTGATTAATTACTGGTGTTTTCTCAGACAACAGACGTGAATATTTACTATCCGAAGACCTGTCTAAGACTTTATGAAAGCATGTACAATAATAGAGTTGCAGAAAGACTACAAATTATTCCGTTCATCATCTAATCTCATTTACATAACAAAAAATACTCACGTCCCACAGACAACTTTCATTTGTTTCTCTTGTGTTGCTTTTTGCCATGAACCTAGCGATGATGACTTGTCAAATTCAGGTGCCTTAGCTACAGGTAAGTTGATCATTTCACTAATGTCTATCGACAGTGTATGTGCATGTTTCGATACAGGACAATTTCGTTATACCTTAGAAGTACCTAAACCACCAACCTGTGTACACGAAGAGCTTAGTGCTCGGCTTCATGCTGTGGTTCTTCCAAACACGTCTTTCAAGTCATCCGAAAGCAGTACTAGCCTTCGCCACACGAGCGCATACCTTGCGGTCCACGGACAGATCGGTGGACAGGTTGCTGCCCAAGGAGCAGAAATCTGTGCAGCTGCTGACATCTCCGTTAATGTGAATTTTTGGTGAAAGTGCACAGATAGTACAGGTAACACCACGGCCCGGAGAAGGCTGTAAGAAAGAAAATGTCTTACCAGTGTTGATGTCCAACCAGAAGTTCGATGCTGCGGACGCGAAGGTCGTCGCTGGATGTTGCAGTTCTTCTTCATTGTGTGCCAACAGCGCGCTGTCATCTGCGAACAGAAGCATGCACATCGTTGAGGTATGGAACCTTTATAGAAAGGTACTATCAGAACATCCTTGAAATCCTGTGACATCACCTGTTCCCAGATGGAGTAAACCGGCTGGAGTAGTGCAAGTTCCAGCGACCGCCCACCATTCTTCAGGATTTTTCACCTAGTAATCCATCTTTAACTGCAGCTTTTCCAGTGCGCAGTGGTCTAATCTTTCTCCGCATTTCTGCCAAATCCGGGGCAAGAGCAGGTAAATATTTAATGACCTGTTGCGGCAGGCTGTTCACGGTCACCCAGTCAATGGTAGCAGGACAGTTTAGTAGGCTACCAAAGTGTTTGCGCCAGACTTTCATGATGTCCGGTGTCCGCACCACCTAGTCCTTTGGCAGACTTGACGGATGGACAAAAACCGCTTTGTGCGAATCGTATAACTCCTTATGCTTCCAACGATCTGCGAAGCTTTGCATCCGCTCGCCCTGCTTTATCCACCAGTTGTCCTTGATTCCGCGAACACACTCGGCCAGTTGATGGTGGATTCTCCGGAACGAGGTATTCTTGGCTTCATTGTCTGGGTCCATTATGGAGACAGCAAACGCGGTATTCTTCTCTCGTACCAATTCAACAATAATCATTTTGTTTTCGTCAAACCAGTCCGGACGGTTCTGATGTTTGAGACTGATCATCTCAGTGGCTGCCGTCGAGATCCGTTCCTTGGTGAACCGCCACATACCCTCAAGGGTAGTGGATACAGGAACGTCATGCAAACGAGCGACAACTGCACACTGAAAAGCTGTCTTGTCTCGCAGTTCCCCAGTCGTTTGATATCCAACTTCTGCCGTTGTCCGGAAGATTTACAATAGACAGACTTGCGTACATGGATAAATAATTTAGTCCTAACCAGTCTATGATCGGTGCAACATTTATCGCCGCGCATCACTCGCGTGATACGCACCTCACTAATGTCGTGCTGCCGCACAATCACATAGTCAAGCAAATGGTGATGACCGTTTCGCGGATGGGTTCGCGTCGTGATGTGGCTCGCATCCAGTTGGAATCGGGTGTTCGTGATAACCAGCTCGTGAGTAGTGTACAGGTGGAGCAGACGATCACCGTTCTCATTGACTGAACCAGTGCTGTATGGCCTGAGAATTCCGGGTCAAGCTAACGAGTCGCACCCAACTCAAGTGTTCAAGTCACCCAAAACAAACGGTCGGACACTCACCGGTGCCGATCAGATTGGGGCGGACAGCTGAACATAGAACTGGTGTGTCGTAACAGCAGTGTGATACATAGCTTGGAACATAAACATTAACAGATGTGCCACAATTACCTCAACTGAGTAGCAGGCGCAAAGAAAGCATTCGAGAGCTGAGGCTATGCGGTTCGCCTATCATCAAAACATTAATTCGGTCAGGGACTGCGAAACAGATACCATGCTCCCGAGCATCGTCTGTCGGGAAACCTATTCAGTCGAAGGTTTAATCAGCACCTGCTTCCTGCAACCTGCCTTGATCCGCAAGCGTTGTCTCACTCAAGGCTGCTGTATCGATCCCATAGCGACGCAGTTCCATCGCGATCAGTGCAGTGCGCCGTACTGGTCGTCCTCTGGAGCAGCATCAATCCAGAAGAGTGCGTAAATTCCATGCTCCAATGCAGAGCGTCTTGCGTCTCCGAGCCTGTTTCAGGTTGCTTTCCGGGTTACCGAAACTTGAGTGAGCATTATCTGTTCAGGGATTAATATTGGTGGGACAGTATGAGGATGAGTGAGTAGCAGTAGCATATTTTCCCCTATCCACCCCGCCATGTACAGCAGGTAGGGCGGCCCGGTTTATCCTGCACGACGGCCGATGCAGTATGGTATTTGGTTTACTGTATAACATCATGTTTTTGTAGGCATGGGATACTGCCAAGGAGCCCAGACCTAGACAGGAGAGCGATTAGGGTCCTCAACCGAAGGCTTTGGCTCAAAAGCCTGTACCACAAGGCAGCAGGTGACTCACACGCACACATGCGCATCAGCATCAACCACCTAGAATAAGCTCGACAGTCACAACTCAAAAAATTCGGCACATTTACTCGGAGATAATATTGCACGGAATAACCGACCATGAATGCACAGGATAAGATCAGGTAAAAAATGCTAGACACATCACACTGGCAACATGCAAAGCGAACGCACGGAACGCATATGCCTTTTGTCTGGCTGTTCCCTTCTGGCGAATGTGACATGGTTGAATCCGCAGCGACAGAAGTCGCAGCCAGCACAGCCCGTTGGATCAAAACAGCACGCACGCATGACCACCACGTTAATGTTGCAGAAAAGGTTAGGACATGTATCACACACACACACACACACACACACACACACATGTGCCTAGCTGATGCGCACTGACTCACTGCTGTGGTTCGTAATTCTGTCTGACTACTTATGTAGATCACTTCCGTCCGATTAGGTGTGCAAATGCGCTTGAGTGACAGCGTTACGAGAGCTACTTCATACGGATCTTTGATAATTCTGTCCTCACTGTGACACCACAATTACAACGTTACGGAAACACACTAGTCAGAGGTTCTTTATTGGAAGCCTATAACTGCAAGATCCAACACATCTCTTAAAATAGTCCATCTCCACGATAGCCCCAACGAATAGAACTTACATAAGAAAAGCGTTTCTTTCCATTAACGAAATACGGAACAGTGCCTTCGATATATTATCGGTGAGAGACACCTGTGCATCGTCAATGATCAGATAGCCTGTGAAATGAATAAGCATCATGTACTGCGTTCACTGTTCTTCCTTCATGTAGCAATTTAAATCACCCATGCTCCCCAGTTGTGCTACTCCTCATTTACTGCCAATAAGGGTGACCCACTATCTACCGCCGTTGTGAGCCAAAAACGGGGGTGACACTTTGTTCGGAAAATCAACACGTAAACCACCCATATATAACATTGATCCAGGAACGTCACGGTTGTTACGATGGGCAATACCAAGTTCATGTACGGAAATTATCACTTCATGCCACGGTGCACTCCAGTGTTTTTTCCTTCGTTACTTCAATACCCATATATATGCTCCAACCTCATTCCTGACAGTAGGCTGAGTAGTGTAGTGCAGTTGCTCGTGGCCGGTATGGTACGACAGTGTATATTTGTGACTGACAGATATCATGCCTTACGCGATTAAAGCAGCAACTGAGTTTTATGGGCTTTGTGCACTCCGTCAGACAAACGGCAGAAGTTACCCGTCTTCTGAATGTTGAAACAGATGGGTTGATCACCACTGTAAAACAATCTTTCTTTAAGGCACCCTCAAGAAATCGATAAATTGTACTTGTCAAGGTAAGTGGATGGAGGATGCGCAGATCCGTAAACAGTATTATGAAACTTGAACGCTTGTGTAATTAGTACTATTTATCATTGACCCTATTAGCCGTCTGGACAATTTTGCTTGACTCAGAAAATTTAGTCGAATGCGCTCTTGGTGCAGGTCGTGATAGCCCTTCCTGACCTGACTGCCATTAACCTGTGGCTCACTAGCCCTCTGATACCCACGCACTGATGACCTCGCCTGACGGTGGTGAAAGCACTCTAGGCTCAAGTTGACCACGCACCGCTCAATGTGGGCTGGAAGACAGATATTTCAGGCTCGTCTGGTCGTCGAGCAGGACGGTTAGATTCCAGACGATCCACCACCAAACGTGGTGACATCAACAGGTTTGAGCATTGCAAATCTCAGGCCTGTAGGACCTCACGCAATGGTGCTGCACCTGGTTCGGAGGTAAAGCGTTTGTAACCAAAACATTACGCTCGGCAAATAACGACATAGAAGCCATCATTCCGTTCTACCAGATCCACTAGTCCCGTCAATCACAAGCGGTTGGGCAGACACGAACAAAAATTCACCCATACGACCGTATGCAGGAGACCGCTTGCTTACGGGACCGATTGATCTTGTCTTACCCGCATTCCCACAAAACGATGTGACACTCTCGGCGCACGACCATGAGGGTTTTAGGGCACAGAAGTGGGATAACAGTGGCTCACAGGATGTGCAACGCATACACTCATCTCTAATGAACATTTATTATCTGGTTGAAATTTTTCTCAATTGGCTATTCTCGAGATATATGTTATTGCCATTGTCTCAGTTAAACTACAATCAGGGACACCAGTGCAACTGTCAGGACTACTAAAATTGTCTAATGAGAAAATTTCTTAATCAGCTAAAGGAAGTTTGTTATAGGCGAGGGTGAAAAAACTGACTGACGATTAACTGCAATCGCTGCTAGCTGATATCACCGTCCAATGGGATGAACAGTTATTGTGGGGACGTTTTAATTGCAAGGTCTAGCTCAATGAAGCGTCATATTCGTCTTCTCAAAAGTCACTGGACAATTTGACCTGTACTAAAACCCAGGATAGTGTATTAGCAGTCGATATCAATGCATCTGACACTTCTCCGTTTACTAACAAACGTGCTGACATCAGTAGAGTTGATCAACCTACTTCTGTTCGTTAATCGGATCGTTTCATTGACAAGGTTATCTAATACCATCGAAATATGCATAATCTTGCCACCGCTATGAAAGTTCCAATCGATTTATCAACTTCCAAATGGATTAAGATTAAGGAACTATCTGAAGCTTAAAGATAGTTTTTCAACTTGACAAGGTAGAAGCTTACTCAAAGACCAATCCATTATTCGACTATGGTCCCACACATTGACATCACCACAGATGCTCTGACCTATCTATTGGAGTATTGCTTCGGCAACCGGTTGATATTTACTGTAAATTTGTCAACTTCTTCGCTGAGGTTTTCCAATCACTGCATTAACAATAATTCTCCTTCGGTTAAGAACGCCTGTTGATCAACTCAAAACTTAAAATTTATTTTATGGTTTAAGGGACAAAAACATGGTGTTTATTGACCGATCCCTTCTACCCAAACCATATCGTTGATCACTATGGGAACTGCTTCGCTTAGTCTACTGTTCTCACCATGCATCCTGTATCGGATACTTCAAAGAAGCACACAGTGTTGCGGCTAATAATCATTCAAGAAGCTATATCTTAATCGAAAACTCAATCGACCCCGTCGGTATGACAAAAATCAAGCCAAATATCCTAAGAGGGATAAATAGTGGTCTCTCGTGTAAACAACGACGATAGGGCAGTATTGAGTACACATGAACTGTGATTCTGTCGCTGGATCCTCTCGCCACGTTGTTCTGCTCAAAGTGAAATCAACGCCGCAGCAACACACGACCAAACTCATCTCGGACCTTAGCTTACGACACGTGATTCAACTCAGTATATTCGTCGGGCCTGACAAGACAAAGAAACTGTCCACACGTGTGTTCACAACTTACATAGCTCTCTCGCGCACCGGTGAACAAAACACAGCCACAGTGCTCCATGGATTACACAGTGTTTCCATCCTGTAGATTACTACATCGACGTCTATACGATTCCATACAACATTCCACTACCACACCAATGGATTACATCTCTGTATTTTGGCCGAACTCTTTCTGCAATTGCACTTGTTAAATTTGTTCATTATTTACATCACACTTTTGTTGTATATTCTTCTGACATTTTTTGTATGTTTAGTGGTTTTACCGATGCTACTTACAAAACATCGTAATTAGCAAACCAGCATGCAAACACATGTTGCCAATATTTCCGTGTGACCCCTCCTCTCCATGGCATTGAGAACTGTTCCGGAGAGTGCGAGTCATGCTACGCTACTTTCTGTCGAACGGAATCGTTACATTCATGTTCAGAATTTAATGTAATGTGGACAGGTAGCACGCTGAATCCTGTCAGAACTTTCTGGGCATGTTCTTCACTGTCAGTCACAACTAACATATCATTCACATATCGGAGAGGCAAGTCTGTTTCAGAAGTAGTTTTAGGCGCTTGATTTTCTAGGTGGGCCTTATTCGAAGAACTGGCGGTTCGGTGAAACACTCAGTTTATAGCAAATGCACTTGGATTGGATAATACTTACACTTCAACAGCTGCGAATCAAGGCATATAAAAAAGGCCTTATCAAAAAGTTATTCATTAGTCAGAACTATTTACACTAAAGACACAATCCAGAGTGGACTACAACTAATCAATCAGATTCTGTTGGACAGCAGGTTCCTGCAATAACTGATCTCCAAGTTTTCTGAAACAAAACCGCACACGTAAACGGTGACGGTTGTTGTGCCAAAGATGAAAGCCTTTATACAACTGCCGTTCAAAGAGGTTGATATGAGCGCGTAGCTACAAAACCGATTGAAGACCGGTGTATTACGGATGTATAATGCCGCAGAGGTCGTGTTAACCTACACCACAAAACGGATTCCTCTTCCACATCTAAAACCTCATACCTCAGTTCGCCAGGTCCCGTTTAATTTACCGATTTTCATGTAATTGCCAGGTCGACTATGTTGGTATGGTGGAGCGACAACTGAATTTTCTGATCTCGAAACACATCCCAGCATTGGTGAGGGAACATGTGGCGCAGACACAAGCTGATACCCATGCTTTGACATTATACCCAGAGTATTCATAAAAATCACGATTGCAAACAGCTGCTTTCGGTCATTCTCATCAGACATGTACAATTACAACAGATTCACTGGGCTTACTTATAAAACAGAAATATGGTTATACACAATGTTAATAGTCATGGTAACTATGAATGATTGTCTACCCGGATGGTAGTGGGTTTGTTTGTGAATGCATGTGTGTGTGTGCTGTGTTTACATAAATCATGTGACCGGTATGTGATAACGTTTTAATCGGGTTACTGGGCGATTGAGTTTCAGACGGTTTACACACGGTTATCCACGAGGGGTGTAGGGTCTGTATGAATTTCTTTTGGGCGCATAATTGGGGGTTGTAGAGTTTGATAGCGATCACCTCTGCCATCGATAGCAGTCACTCCCGACAGAGCATCCATAATTATTTACAGTGTCCCTCGTCCACTCCCAAGTTTTCAGGGTGAGACTGTTATCCAGGGCAGAGACGATCGCTATGAGACTCTACAACCGTTAATTATGTGCCCAAAAGAAATTCGTACAGTCCTCAAACCTCCCGTGGCTAAACATGTGTAAACCGTCCAAAGCTCAGTTTCCCAGTAATCCGATTAACACGTTATCACACAGTCTCTCTTTCTCTCGGTTTATTTTCCGAGAGATAAGGGTTTCCTTTTCGTGCTGGCCATTTAATTGATTAACCAACATTGGCCAACTGGACACAAAAGCCTAACTCACACACCTACTGGTCTTATTCCTTCAGGTTTACACTGGATATGTGGTATGTGAGTGGAATCGCAAGTGGTTCAGCGCAAGCCACTTGGAGGTGATGGTTTAAAGCGCAGGCGTGTTTTGGTTTCGGTTACTGTGACAGATTAATCTGTTTTGGATGCTGCCAACCAAGCTGGTGTGCCCAGTTGCATGCTCTCAGAGTGGAATCGAATAACTCGAAACAAAACGAGAAACGAGTTAACTGAGGAGCTT
>LUCH01004440.1:0-13605 GCA_013368495.1 Paragonimus heterotremus | reverse complement strand
AGGATTCATTCTAGGCATCCGTGGTCACAAGTGCTTCACAAAACAGACATAAGCAGGATTGTGAACATGTCAACGCTAATCATTGCTGCTGGTTGGGACATACTGTGATGGATTATCAGGGTGGAGGTGCGAGTATCCCAACACGGCAGAATACCTCAACACAGGGAGGAGGTGCGTTCAAAAACTCACAGCGAGCGGATTGAGGACGGTATAGACGACCGGATGAGTCATCGTTCGACTGGATCAGCTCAACGGGCGACACATAACAGACAAGATGGAATGGACGACCCGATCGGAGGCGCGACTATTCCAACACTGGGGGGAGTATATCGGCTCAATTGTGGAATACGGTCAAAACCCACAGTGGGTAGATTGTGGACATCACGTGCGGCCGGACGAGCCCTCGTTCAACTGGATCGAGCCATCGGACGAGGAATGACAGGTGGAAAACTACCCGACAGAAGGCGTCGATCACACACATAAATTGGACAGAAGTGCACACGACGTGGGATCGGAAACCGAGGGGTGTGGTAGACTGGAGTTCTGATTCATAAGCGCGAGCGAGCGTGTAGCATGGTAACAGGTGCGTTGGACAGCCAATATTATGCTTTATTGTACGCCTTTTCGCCACATGTGTACCAGGGCTAAGGATCGAGTCTCGAAGAGGCAGTCTACGAGTTGTTCCAACAAAGTGCTCCAATTCGTAACCTCCCGAGTCTTGGATTTAATCTAACTGAGTTTTCAACATTAATATATTAGTAGAGATCAGACTGTGTTGTGAGCGAAAGACGCAAGAAACACAAGGATTGTTTATTCAGGAAATCGACACAGCAGGCACAGAACACATCAGAACTGTGGACGGGACATCAAAATCCTGAGTCCAGATCAAAGGGCATATTGAACAGACGTGCCTTCTAACCGAGTCGCGTGAGGGAACAGGCAAAACACAGCGCTGAAACTGCAGACATTAGCTGCCCATCCAACTCCTTGTAACCATCTCGGCGTGATCCTGAGTAATTATGAGCGCGGACTCTATTAGTATTTGCAATAACAATAATTGATTCAACTTCCCCTGAGTGATTCAATCAAAGCAACCGGTTTTGATGGCTGTCACCGAGTTGAGGTGAGTTGAGTTCAAAAAAGGGGACTTTGGTACCCATTATGTGGTGCAAGTGTATGAAGATTTTTGACCACACAATGCAGCTGACCAAAATGTATGGCTGTATCTTTGTTACTCAATGCATTACTAATAACAAGACGTTAAAAACCTCAGACACGAGGACATATGAACAGTCATTCGCACTGCAACTGTACACCAGGAGAATATGACACGGAAGCAACTCATAGTGTTAGTGGAATATTCGTTGAAAAGCTAACAGTTCGCAGTATGTGGGCTGGAAAATTATTGGGTTCGATCTGACACAGTTATCACTCGTCATCTGCAAACACCATATTTCTCATCTGAAACGACCAGTTCTCATCCATCTCGCCTTGAAAACGCATTTCTAATGAGAAAAGCTGAGTTCAGAAGTCGCAGGAAAACCGGACTGCCATAATGAGAAACCGTTAACGTAGATTGATTATTGTAAGCAAAGACAAGGTCGTAACTGTCAAAACTTTTACGCCGGTTTTGGTTTTAAAAGCATTTATCCCTATATTGGTAAGTGAGATCGTCGCTGTCGTCAATAGTGTATATACTTGCCACTGCCGCGACTAGAACTCCGGTGATTTTCATTCTTTATGAAAACCAAAATCCCCTACTACTCATCGGTGATCAAAATACCGCTCAACAAGTCAATTATTTCTGTGATTTCAACGTGGAGAGAAGTGCTAGTCCAGGGTCACTGATTGAAGTTAACAGACAGTAACTGTGTTCCCTCTCGGGGCGATCGGTCGACCTGATCATTACTCACAATCGAAAGTGATTGAGTGTTCACATATGATAATTCGGTCGTGCCTAATGTGAGGTCAATGGCGTAGTGGTGGAGACGGTTGACTGCTCATGAACAGCGTTTCAGTGGTCCTAGTCCAGGAGACAGTGGCGAGGATTAGGCGCCTTGATGTTATATGTTCGAATGTAGACGTAGCTATTTTTAGTGACTAGGTCCCCTCCCCTTTCTCTTTCTTTTCTTCTGTCTTACTATACAGGATTTGCTTTTTATTCTTCTTCTTGGTGGTTGTGTGGCAGTTAAGACTCAGTGTGAACCACTGATGAATTGCTGTTTATGATGATGATGATGATGATGATGATGATGATGATGATGATGATGATGATGATGATGATGATGACAGTGGCGAAGATATGCACTATTGACGAGCTCTAATGACAGCAAAACTCGGGTCTAGTGCCTCTGCTGTTCGAAAGAGGCCGACTGGAAATTCTATGGGAATGTGACAGCTACGATCAATTTTGGGTTATGTTCGATCTATATTAAAACAAAAATCCCCTAATGCTCCTCAGTAGACAACGTAGTTTTTAGCAATATGTGATCAGATTAGCAAGCACTGGTAAATCCACACTAATCCAGCTCTTTGTATGGATTATAACATAATTAAAATGTAGGGTGATTAGGAGCGTAACACAGCTATCGAATAAACAAAGGTACCACTACACCGATATTAGGTAGAACAATCTAAACTTACCAACAACCCTATCTTATATACGACGTTGCTATATTTTTCCGCTATTTAGTCTTAACAACTCTATTGTTACGAATTTTATCTACTTTTATCACGAGACCAACTTGTGAAAACAATCAAATCAGTGTTTAGTTAGCGGGTCGAGTGAATTCATAAATGACGCAGCAATCTTCACGTTTTGTTTCATTCAACTGACCTTGAGTGAATCGGCCTCAGACGTACGGCTTAGGCTTTTTGCGACTACCATACATTTACAAAGAGTTGGTGAATTCTTTCTCACACATTACTCTCCTGACGATTAAGCATGCTCACCCATAGATTTTTTCAGAACAATTCTTACTGTCGATCACTCTTCTTTGGATTGCAGTGTGACAGGAGCGAAACTAAAGTGTAATGCTTACTTTCGAGAGGGGCAGACAAAAAAGTCCATGGGAATGCGAGAATAGCAATCAGTCATGGGTTATGTTCATCGCAAATAAGTCAAATATCACCTCTGACAGTCCACTTCGGAGTTGTAATCACTTGTGATAAGAAAGAACTACCACACTATACTAACTGTTAGCAGTTATTCACTGTGGAGAAATATGTAAAGAAACATTGCGGTGCACCCTGACAAGAAATGTAGTTTTTCACAGACGAACCTAACATCGACAACTGTGACGTATTCCAACGACGTGTAATTACGTACAAACGAGTATTTATGTTCAAGTTGGTGTTCATACAGTACGTATCGGATTTGTAAGTCGCGGAACAAACTCCGGAGTCCAGTTTAAGCAACTTATTGAACGGACATGCTGCCTAACCGAGTCGTGTGAGCGAACGGACAAAACACAGCACCGAATCCGCAGCCGGTTTGGATGGCTATGGGTGAGGGACGGGGTTTTACGGGCATGTCCAGCCAAGTCGCTCGACCCTGTCGGCCTAGTGATTTGAGCCCCCACAGTCCACGATCGATAGCACACGGCTGTACACACACGTCGCTGTTATCGTTTCAACGATTGAAGGTCAATCCTGACATGGCATCCAACATGCGCCGATGAGTGCAAATGAACGGAGGAAAAAGAAGATTTAATAAACGGATTATGCCATCACGATATCTCTTCACCGATCGATAGATAACAAATTGCTGCATTCCTGATCGAAACAGATTTGCGGATCGCTACTCACTGATCAAAACCTAACAATTTCTCCATAGAATCTGATGCGCAACATTTTGCTTTTTCGGATTTAGTTCATCACGCAATTTGTGGACTATGACTTGACATTCTTTAGCCATGCTATGAAAACAATAAGCATCGCTAAACCCAGTTTTGTAGCTTCGTCACTGAGCCGTATTGTTCCGATTCTTGTCAACATGTCTCATTTGGCCATTCTATTTGTGATGAAGGCAACTTGTTGCGTGGTCGAGATCGGCGTAGACAGCTTGTTGAAAAATGTTGTATAGGTTGAGATATTTTGTTCTCTGACAACTTGTTTCGTTCAGAAAAACGATCCACCCTATCAGTTTATGTCTACGCAAACATCATACATCATCATACGGATTTTGGTCATATGGTTGCGACTTGGGGTAACATATTGGTACATGTGAGTAGCGATCGAACTCGGCGGGGCGGTTTCAATATTCAACTTTTGAAGCAAATGTTTTATAGTTTATTTGGGAGGAAAATCTGGACAATACTAACTCCTTTAGGTAATGTTGCTCGTGCGGTTAATAGTGGGCAAAAATACGAGGGTATTTTGCTTCAAGTGGGATGCTTCTGAGTCGCATCAGTTCATTGTGCACCTACATGTGGGCAGTTGCTATTGACAACCACCAAACTTTACCAAGGGTAATTGGCGATCAGCTCAACTTGCTTACTTTCTCATTTGGTTACTGGTGTGTCAGCAATGAGACGGCAAGTGATGACAGAAGCCACAGGAATTTGTTGTTTGGTTCATACTACTATCGTTATACCGAGGCTACCTGAACTCTTCATGGTGGTGGTTTTTGAAATTAAGACAAATTTTTACTAGCAGGTGCGTTTCAAACTGTGATTAATTGGTCCGGGCCATTGGCTGTTCATCGCATAGGTCATCTGCAAAGTTGCATGACCAACGATAATTAATACCGTGTGCGATTTGCTGTCATCAATGGAACCATAGAGGGACCAGGCGCGCATTCCATTCTTTTGATTTTTTTCATGGCTGAAGTTGAAAAAGTACTCAGTTGGTACTGTAATTATGAGGACGAGCGATCGCCCCATACTAACACCACCACTATTCAGTAGATGGGGACAGTATGGATTTTGCCGTCAATGTAGCCGCAGGAAAATCACGGGAAGAAACATCTCAACAACATGACACTGCAGTATGCCATGGAATAGTTCTGGCTACGCAAAGAAGCTTGGCATTAACGTCTGTGGCAGACGAGACCTTCTGGGACGATTGCCACATGTAGGTGAGTGTTTTTGTTTTTAGTCCAGTTCGAACACTTAACCCATGTTAGTTTCCTAAATGAACAACCTTTGCGCCATCCGTATTGTTTGCTCACAACAGTAATAGAGCCAATGTAAGCGGCTTCGCTCTAACTAGCTGCGGCGTGTGTCCATTAGCTCTTTTTATGATAGGTCCTCTTTTTCGTCAGCTCCTTTTTTACATAACCTGTTTCTGTTTGCGCGATATCCATTTCTTCGTCGTAATTAGAAAGCTCTACTATTGCTGGCAGATTTATCCATGGGCAAACTGGAATCCAAACTTCTGTCGATCAGTCATTGTTCACATGCACTACCGGTATATTGACAATATGCTTGGTGCTATACAGCCACAAGATGAGGTAGCAACCCTTCTCCAAATTTGTAATGCAACACACGGTTCACTACATTGCACCCCAGAACAGGAATCCAACAGTTCGTTCCATTTCTTAACTAACAAACTGATCAGACGTTGAGACGGTACACTGAGTAAGTCGATATATCATGAACCTACATGGACAGGTCAGTACACCAACTTCAACAGTTTTGTGCCAATTAGACGAAAACGAAATCTAGCCCCAGGTCTGACCACAGCAGCAAGAAACGTTCGTTCAGATGACACACTACAGAGATAACTGGAAACGGTTCAAATCTTATTGAGGGAAAATGGCTGGCTGAAACAAATCGTCACGCCAAATATGACAGGCAAAAGTCTGCATGAGGTAATGTCCACAGTTGAAAAGAAGGCGGTGTTAATGATATTCCTGCTGAAAAAGGATGCTGTGTTGCGGATCAGTTTAATCATTACATCTACGGGTCACTTAGAATTACCTTTCCAGCTGTAACTTTAACAAGTTCGTTCGCAACGGTGTCGATGTCAAGATTGAGCCTCAGGGATAAGCTACCAGTCCACCATCAATCGGTGCTCGTGGGTTCATTTTCATACTGTTATCGTACTGCAAATCATGTTAGTCCTGCGACTGGGTGCTAGTCAGAAAGGACCAAGAAACATCATCCGGTTTGGATCGGAGCGGGTTGTCACAATTCAATTACTAACACCACTGTTGTACTTCTTGCGGATACTGATCACCGCATAGACGTCACCAAAACATTCCGGCTTGTTAACAGAGTTTCCAACAGTCGAACTAAAACAGTCCGTCAGCACATTCTGGCGACGGCTGAATTGATTGTGATCAGATTATGCAGGCCAAAACTATGCTCTCAAAATAAATTATTTCAGTCCTTCCGTGGCCACATCCATTATAACCACACACAAACATTTGACCCTAGCCTTGTCACGTAACTTCCAGTCAGTGTCCGATCCGGGTCACACCAATTATTGTGTGGAGTCTACTGGTTGTCTTAGTTGTCATTCGTCAACAGTCACTTCTTGGTTTTGCAGTTTGTTTCATAACACATCTTGACGAAACTTACGTAATTGTATTGACTTGAGAAAGAATGATCAAAAACAGTTGTTCTTCACATCGTCACTCCTGATCCTATGGGAATTTTCGGACAGACTTATACACTTCAGTAAAACTACGACATCAAACTCGGCCCATCTGATCGACTACAAAGATATGCGTTTGGTGCGGTGTTATTATACCAAGCTCAGTGATATACTGGCATATGATGAATATCACAGTGTACGAATGTCTTTGACATTTCGTAATCTATATAGAGTGAACATCACCTACAATTGACCGAGTTATCACATGTGAACACTCAGCCGCTTAACAAGTCAATGATTTCTGTGATTTCAACGTGGAGAGAAGTCTAAGTCGAGGGGTCATCGATTGGAGTTAACAGACAGTAACTGTGTTTCCTCTCGAGGCGATCGGGCAACCTGATCATTACTCACAAGCGAAAGTGGTTGAGTGTTCACATATGATAATTCGGTCGTACCTAATGTGAGGTCAATGGCGTAGTGGTGAAGGCGGTTGCCTGTTCATGAACAGCGCTTCCGTGGTTCAAGTCCAGGCTGCAGTGGCGATGATATGCACTATTGGCGGGCTCTAATGAGAGCGAAACTGGAGTCTAGTGCTTCTGCTGTTAGAAAGGGGCCGGCTAAAGAGCCCATGGGAATGTGACAGCTGCGATCAATTTTGTGTGATCTTCAGTCTATATGAAAATCAAAATCCCCTACTACTCATCATTAGTTCGTAATCTGCCATAAAAGGAAAGATACTGACACGAAACACACGGGTAATGTAGCGACATATGAAAGCAGGCTGTGGCAGAAAAGACCGTCATGTAATAAGGAGACCAGAATTTGTCGGGTAGCATGCTGTAACATCACAAAACAAGCTTTTGTGATACCTCTGATTACATAGACATGTAAAACTAATCTGTACATTAATGTCCAGTTTCTCTCTGTTTCAATGGAAGCATCTATTTTCTTTTCTATTTGTATACATCCAAGTGCAGTCATTCTTTTATATTATATTGCTGTGACAGACGGTCGCGTGTTCTGTACAAGTTGATGTCAGCAGATAGTCCATACGGTTCACACGACCTACATTTTCTACAATCTCTACCAGTAATTTCTCCTCATACTAGGCACAACGAAAAAGCATGCATGTCTGTTGTCTGGTTTCATGAATTATATCTGTTGTTCAGCTGCCCACCCAAACATTTGTGTTTTCTGTTTGACACCATTTCCGGTGTGTCTGTAGTAACTATCAAGTTAGTTGGAAAATTCTCATAGAGTCATAGACCACGAAATGTAGCCAACATATGTTTTTGATAAAATCTCATCAGATTGCCACAGTCAAAAAACAACAAAATAAAAAGGGCGGTCACATGCGAAGCATGTTATTGGTCAGAATTCACCCTATCTCCCTTTTGTGTTTGTGAACGTCAATTGGGTGTTAACTGCTTACGTATCGATCGGATGAGTCAACTAATGATCTACACAGTTACAATGATTGAACAAACTTTTTCTATCCACACAAGTTTAGTTTAGTTGATTGAACAGCAATGGCCTCGGCAATGACCAACGCTTGTTGATGAACGAATTTTGGCCGAATCGGTGGAGCCTTACAGATAACAGCGATTGATTATATTTCACCTGCCCCAATTCAGGCTAATTAACTCTGTCTGACTCTCGTAGACAAACGCGGAGTCGAACGCCCCGCGTAGTTTGCTGAGAAATCATAAACGACTAAGCAAATCAAAATGGATGAGTTGTAGACACAAAGTTTGTCCTTCAGATTTAGAATGATCAACGGGGAACTGGTGATTGGAATAATCGATCTGGCTGCATTAAGCATTCACCTGAGGAAACTAGTAAGCCGACGGGTCAGTGATGCGGCCAGTGTATGTCAATTCTTATGACAGTCGTATGGGATTTCTACCAACACCTTGAAACTTTACTGACGCCTGAACTGCTCTCATATGTTTGGTCATAACAGTTTCCGGGTAGCCACTCTCGTGTAGATTACGAACTCTATATATAGCTTGTGCTCTAAAACATCTGCTGATTTCACTTGTCTGTTTCTATCCCCTAAACATGTGACCAGGTTTCGTTTGTAATTTACGTCAGTAAAACTGTGAAAGTTTGTGTACTGGCCTGACCAGGTATTCTTACAACAAACGGGGCCTTTCAAGCTTCCGTCAGTCCTTTTACTTAAAGAGGCGTTTAGGAAATGAAAACAATCATCTGGCTCTATTTCTGAGGAGAAATTCATCAGCAGATCTACGCAGTTGAACTTCTTTAAAATATTGGCTATGTTGACAAATGAATCTGTGATGGCGAACAACGACATGGCAGTGCTAAGCACCGTTTGTTAGGATTTATCCGCAAAAACGTCCGCCAACAGCGACCCCATTGTCACTCCATCAGTTTGTCTGTAGATGTCAGCATTAGAAAAAAAACTGTACGTTGAGGGTGTATATTAGAAACAATTCTTTCATTTACGCTGTTGGCAAGCCGATCGAAATTTTCGTCGATTTCCGTAAAATCCCATAAGTAATCTGTTGCTTCCACTAGTGGCACATTATTAAACAGGGTGTTTAGGTCCAGAGAGCCCGATTTATGTGGATAGAAAACGTTTGCTCAATCGGTGTAACTGTGTTGGCCATTAGTTGACTCATCCACTCGATACTTAAGCAGTTAACACCCAACTGACGTTCACAAACACAAAAGGGAGATAGTGTGAATTCTGACCAATAGCATGCATCGCGTGTGACCGCCCTTTTTTATTTCGTTGTTTTTTGACTGTGGCAATCTGATGAGATTTTATCAAAAACATATGTTTCCTACACTTCGTATTCTATCAATCTGTATCTGTCTTCTCAACCTGCCTGGGTGCAATTCTATAATGGAGAACGCCTGTGCTCGTCAAGTATGCACAGGATTTTTTTGAAGAGTATATCACTCTCTGATAATTCTAATTCAATTCTCTTGCAAACGGGTCTTCCTCTGCCGAACGATTGGTCGATAAGTCGTCAACTGACTGTGAATACAGCAAACCTTGAAAATTTATTTCTGCATAATCAGAATAAAAAAAGACATTTCCTCTTATACACTCAATCATTCAATGAACTCTGGAGAACTTAGGTGCAGGATTGAATGTACGAGCGTGCAGAAGCTAATGGGTGGATCGTGCTAGTAGACTGGATAGTGATTGGGATGGATCGGAAAATGAACCAAGATTACTATCACGATCGGTTTTGCCAGAAATTTTGCATTCTTTTAACTACGATTCAATAATATAGTTTTTGAGGTGTGTGCGTGTGTTGCCGATAAATGGGATCAGAAACTTCGTGCATATATACTCATGAGATTGAAAACTTTCTTCAAACAATCGGAGAGAACACGAGACGGACACATAACGAATAAGGAAATATACAGGATTAATGATGAGTAGTCGGGGATTTGGTTACTTTCAAGTGGCAAGACAGTCGCAAGGATGTGCTCTATCAACGAGCTCTAATGAGAGCGAAACTCGAGTCTAGTGCTTTTTTTGTTCGAAAGGGGCCGACAGGAAATTCTATGGGAATGCGACAGCTGCGATCAATTGTGGGTGATGTTCAACTCAGAATATACAGGAGTTAATAAACCCTGAAATGGGTTGACGATTCACAGAAAATTCTCATGACTGTCAGTAACAAACGAAAACAGAACATCGTTTAATGAAGCCAGTGATTGCTAACAAGGTCACCGGTCGGCAGTGCAGTTAGGAATATTGAAAACTGTGAACATGTTTCTGACTGCACAAGTCTGCTAACAAGTATTATGTACAGATTAGTAAAATGTGTTTCTCGGTCACTCATCCCTGTGTACTCCCCGCAATACATGTCTCTCGTTAATGGGATTAAAAAACAGATACTGATAACCATTTTGGTAATACTGTGGTATCTAATGTGATGGACATTCATCGCTCGAAGTTGGATCATATTTCTGTGTGCTTTTGAACAGGACAATTGAGCTTAAAGTAGGAACTGCATAGAAAGGGAAATAAGCTCGATGCCCAACAGTCAACTGTACACAGCCGTGATGAGGGCGGGTCGGATAAGTTATTGTTTCAGTAATCGATTGTAGGCACATTTAAACGATTAGGAAACTGAAGTTGAGGTTAGCTTTATGTTTCGAGAGGATAAACTAAGGCAGCAAACGGCCAAAATTCTACTACTTACACTCGCTACGGTAAGACGAGAGAAATCACTCAGTCATGACACAACTATTGAAGTTGAACACAAAATATGAGGCAAGTGAAGAAATGCTACCTCCGAACAACTGTGCTGACATAATCAAGATGTTTTTCAGAACTGATTGTCTGAAGACACCAAACTATGGTCGAGACGATATGGCCAATTGTTCCTGACGATGACGAACACTACCCAGAAATTTGTCCCACTAAGATAACTGTTAAATCGCTGCTGGCAATTTAGCGTAGTTCACTTAGTAACGCGTATTCGACAATTTCAATAACGCTTATTCAGACGGCCGGGTTAACGGGAGTATCTTTTAAGTTCAAAAACAACGTTAGAAAAGGCGATTGAAAGGATTGGAATTTATACAATACTGTTTAATAAGATTACAACAAAGGTACTGTCTCAACTTGAATGTGAATGAACCGAGTACACAAATTATCCAGCAACGGCGTTCAAAATGGAGTAACGAAACATGAGTGCACAAATGGTCACCAGTCGGCGGGAAATGACCTCATTAAAACAATCGAGTACAGATGAAGGTGAGGATGTGTCAAACAATACCAAGAAGGAAGTCTTAACAGACAGACAATGATAGTTACAAAGAGGAAGAAAGTAAACATTATATGTGCAGTTATGGTAGAAAATTCGTTATGATCGTTTCTACACACAGTACAGACAAATAAAGGGAGATTAAGGATAGGCTTTCTACAAACAAACCAAACATACCTCAACGGATTCATCGCTCCGCATTACACCAGACGAAAGACGACAAACGTACCAGACGAACTTCAACAGATCCAACAATAACATCTGGCCAAGAATTTGAAGCTGCTTCATATATTACGTTCACAGTATACTGAATCATGTTAAGGCAATATCCACAACCTTACCATAAACACAGCAAGTCACAGAACTTCAACAGCCTTTTGAATTACGTCGACTACAACTTGGTTGCTTACAAGGTAACGGTAATTTGCTACCGCGATTTTGACCTTAGCCACATAGCTTTTGTTAAAAGATAGATTTCACTTCTGTCACTTTTTTCTTATAAATTGAGAACCGCCTTTTACTTAGTGGTTGTGTAGCAGTGAACCAAAATAAATTTGGAGTACCTCATTCTGACACTTCCAGTTCGGCTAATTTGAGATAGGGTTCGTCTCCATTGAATGGGTGGTCAAGGGATCGTTGTGTGTTTGTGAGTAAAACGAAATATACAGACGCTTCAGTGTGTTAATCGCAACCAGCATCAGTAGCATGTAGTGTAAGTTTTGAGGCATGTCCATTCCTTAAGAGTTCGGATAATTAAGAGTAACGTTGTGCCCCAACATACATTGATCTTCCCGTGTGAACGACGTTTTCATAAAAAGCAAGGGACTAGTTATTTAAGGTGTTCATTTGCAATGATTTTCTATCCATCGTCACTCTGTTCCAAGATTTGCTAATTTCTCTCAAGATTTTAAAAAGATCTCAAGTCATTAAACGAAATCCTTCGTGATAACAACCATCCCCTATTTCAAGATCAATCGCAATCACCATCCACTCACAAACTCCTGTATAGCCATGCCCAAATGTACGTTTTTTAAAAATCCATTATCTGTTGAGACCTTTGACTAATCCCAATCATGTCGTTGTAGAGTTTGCTTAAAGACTGAGTATATAAGGGAGGTGACACATGCTATGAGAATCTGTTTGATTCACCACTTATCGCGATCTTCCACTGTAAGTTTTATGTTGTCTGCGTTGGTTCATCTTTCTAATGAATTGTTAGTCTAAATGATCGAACACATCAAATTAAGTCTCGCCAAAATTTTGCCTAAACTGCGCTGAGTTCATTAGTGCCCAAATATGTTTGAAACTAATACGACTCGTTTACATTACGTATTCTTGTGAAAAGCTTATGAATAAATGGAAAAACCTGTTCGAACTTCACGGTTTATGGTTAACGCTAACATATATTCTTTGTTCATACAGTGTACATTACCAATTGCCTGTACAGCTTTCCAGGCGGACCGCGTGATGCACGCGAATGTGCATCTATTACTCACCGACGATATCCAATCAGAACACGATTTGATCATCTGCTCAAGGCTATGGCGCAACGAGATATACCACGAAACGTTAGGGGATGCTGCAGCCGCCGATGATAAGCGTCGACCGGTTTTGGCACACGATTTGAGCACCGTGACAGAACCTCGTCCGGATGCCGTTTCGGTTCCTAACCTGTTACTTCCGACTTCTGGTCCGTTTTCTACGATTCACCTGTTCGTATCACCTAAGGGAAGTTTACGGATCATGGAGAACGTACTTTGAATATCGACTTATAATACAACCATCCGATAATTGGAAATCATTGTGGTTACCATTTGAACTAACGATTGTTGCTGGTTGGCAAAATGGTTCACTAAGTAAGCGAATGTACACCGGATCTTGTTCGAAGTTTCACATACTTGTGCTCTGAAGACTCGATCTTACGTTGTCGTGCTTCTATCCGAGCTCGGGAGTGGAATATATGATCGGATTTTACTGTTTCTGTTAAACATAATCTCTGACAGCAAATTACTTGTGATCTCTCTGAGCGTCTCTCCTGTAATTGAGGAGGAACGATCGTGCAGCACTACTCACACCACTGCTATTCAGTACTGGAGTCAGAGCATAGATTTTGACATTGAAGTAGCCGCAGGAAAAATACAAGGAGAAACATCGGATTGCAGCATTGCATGAAATAGTTCTTGGTACGTAAAGGAACGCGTTTGGATTGGCCACTCTCTGAGCTTCTGTTAATTCACGCGTGCTCATCCGTCGGTCTCCTCATAAACCAATTTCCTGATCGACTGGCAACCGTGGCACGCATCCGTAC
>LUCH01004439.1:25538-45862 GCA_013368495.1 Paragonimus heterotremus | reverse complement strand
AAAATTTAACAGTGCTGTGCAGTAATGAAGTTGTCGGGTGTTTCTTGATTGGTGAACATGCCCAGGTTAGAATTACAGGATGTCCTTGCAATCACACAGCTTCCAGCTGTTCTCCATCGTGCCAATTACGTAACAAGTCACATCCATATGATCGTCAGGTGAGCCAAGACGGAAACAACTTGTCACATAGTGACGTCAAACAACTGCTGATGAGATATCATTTAAGTGTTCAAACTGACGTCCGGAGTTGTCAAGTCGTAAATGAGGGTCACACAATTAAAATAGCTCAACCGATTCTCGATCGCATCCGCGGTCACCAGAATATGAAATTCAGCTCTCACGGATTGATGAGAATTCAGATAGTAGAAAGGTCGAGAGTTGATTCTGATAAGTACTCGATGCCTTACTTCAACACAATGTGCCAGAATTGCCCCCGAACTGGAATCTACTTCCCTCTAAGTGAACAATTTGGTATACAGTTTACCCCAGCCAGCACAAATTACCTTATGAATGGGTAACTTTTGGGGAAAATTACGCTAAAAATGACCCATTTCTCGGCGTGGTTAATTGAAACCATCAAAGGCAACCTGATCAACAAAAACGAACTTTAAACAAAATTTACAAAGAGTCCGTTACATTTTTTTCCATGATTATCTTCTGCTTCTTGATGCACAATTTGTTTAAATGGTGGCAAGAATATGCAATGGCCGGTGGGCGCCACTTTGGAGGCCGTTTGATTGTTTGATGGTAAGCGAGTTGTTCCTTCTCCGTTTTCTCTGAGAGCATCTCCCGCATACATTAACAACTTTGTGAGGTGTTTATGTTTGAAGATAATTTTTATTTGAACGGTAAATTGTTTTGTGGATGCGTATGCGAATTTGTATTCACATACGAAATGTATACACTTCGTATTTGAAGGCTATAGAATGCTAGAGCATGTACACTTATATGTAAGGATACATATTCTAAGTTTGAAGTGCGTGTACACCAAGATATGAAATTTCAAACACACCCATAAAATTTGTATTATTATGGTTATGTTTGAATTTTGTACAAGTTCAGGATGGCATATTCGGGTTACTGGATATGAACAGACAAATATGTGTAGTATTATTAGAATGCCTAGAGGGAATACTGTGAGATGGTTGTGTTTAACTTTTGCTCTATTTATATTATTTACGAAGATATAGAATTTCAAACTTTCCATTGCAACTGTATCTTGTATCTAATTTGCATGTTACTTATTAGCCAAACATTGCGTGCAAACGTGTCGGGAATATTTCAAGTATTACGGCAACGCGGAATATCGAATTACGGTTGTGCATGTTCCAATGCAAATATATTTCCACACTAACTGCCGTATTTTCAGTTGTTGCGTGAAACGTGTTTCCGTTATTTCGCCTTAAATCTGACGACTGTTATATTAGTGACAAAGTAAGGGGTGGCTCTCGCTAAGTATTTTCTGCGAATTACGTGTGGAATTGAAAGAAGCCGTAATTTCGTGGGGAAAAAATTGAAAAATCTAAAACATGTAAAGTGGGTAATTTGCGGAGTAAATTACCCTATGGGTAATTTTTAGGATAATTTCGGGTCATTACCCCTAAAATTACCGGGTCAAATTACCGGATAATTTTTAGAAATTACGAGGGGGAGTCAAAAAGTAGTGCCAATGTTTTTAATTCTGGTGAAGTTTTTTTTAATAAAATTACCTGAATTTTTTCCCAGTGATAAATGATTATATCATTTACGTTATGTAATAGTTTGTTTCTTACTTTTCATGTTTTTAGACTCACAAGGAAAATTCAAAATGACTGCCCTCGTAGAGTTGCATCAAAAACAAAGAGCAGTGATTGAATTCCTTGTTGCTGAGGGGAAACCCCCATGAACATTCACAGACGATTGACAAATATGTTTGAGGACAATACTGTAGATTATAGCAATTCATGCAGGTGGGTTCATCGTTTTAAGGATGAAAAGGTGGGAACTATGAGCGTAGCGGATGAACCCCGTTCTGGTCGTCCATCCGCGTCTGTCAATCCTGCCACTAAAGCAAAAGCAGATGCTCTGATCAGAGAAGACAGGCGTATAACTCTTGATGATTTGGCAGAAAACCTTGGAGTGAGCCATGGAAGTGCTTACAATATAGTCTAGTCACTTGGCTTTTCAAAAGTGTGTGCCCGCTGGGTACCGAGAGAGCTGACACACGCAAGCATCAAGACAAGGGAGACAATCGCCTCATTCGGGTGGACAACTTTACGGCATCCTCCATATTCACCAGATTTAGCGCCTTCAGATTATCACCTCTTCGGCCCCATGAAAGAGGGTATGAGAAGCAAACATTATTCCAGCGACGAGGAAGTGAAAACCACAGTGAAGAAACGGCTCAAAGAACAGACAACAAAATTTCACGAGGCAGGGATACATGCGCTCATTTAAAGGTGGAACGTTGCTATTGAGCGTAACGATGACTATGTTGTGAAGTAGTGATGTGATACACAGAGGACCAGCTTTATTTTGATGTATAATACACGTTCCTGTGTTGGTAATTATACCTTCCGAAATAAAAAGGCATTACTTTTTGACTCCCCCTCGTACCTAAGGTAATTTGAGAGATTTTGCTGGCTGGGACGTATCTCTTGGGCATGGCGTTTAGTTCTGTGACTGTCCTGACTTATTACACAGGAGTATGTGTAAGATTATACAGAAAATATATTGCATACCTAGACAGTCTGTTTGTGCTGTACACAAACAATCAGGTTTGTTCTCCATAGGATTTGCAACTGTGCCATAATAAATTGATCTTTTAAATTACGTTATTTATTCTTTTGGTTGAAGTTTCATCGACTGCAACCTAACTTCACTTGGCACCCTGACTGTCACTTTAGGCGCACCCGATTTTATTCCCAAACTATACTATTTGACCTAGCTTCGTGACAACCTACTTTTAACTTCGTTAACCTAACAACCGTAGTTATTGATTCGAACAAACAATGTCCGGGAACATACTGTTCGCCGTACTGTCGTATACTTCTGCTGAACTTATCAAAACTGAAATGCTAAAAATAATATTATTATGGGTACTGCAAACGGATGCGGGCCAGTTGCCAAATGTCACCAGTCTAAAGTGTGATATGTACGCCACTGTCTCCGATGGCGAACAAATCAGTGCTGCGTTCTCCCAACGTCCATCCACTTCCCTAGTACGATGGATTTTCGTGTCACCTAGTTTTGATTATTGTATGAATGAGAGGTACATTAGGTACTACAGTTGATGGTCGTCTGTTACTATGGTTGTTATTGACTTGCAGAGAATGCTCTATACTCAGACGAGCCAGATCGTACGGTCCACTTCCTTCCTTGCATAGCTATCGTGCCAGCATATGAGAGTAACACATAATCCGGGCGAGTCCATTTCCACCGTCCTTACTAGTCTATTCGGACTCATTCAAACTATATGCACGGCAGATGACCATAGAACGGTTAAATTTATTACCTTGAACAAATCAAATCCCAGCCTATGTCCACTGTTCAAACTCATTCCAGTTATACCATTTCCCAGTAGCATGCAGACAGTTACACGTTATCAGTTTAACCCGTTCCATTATAAGTCAGCGACCGTAGTCTATCATTGTTTAATCTCTATTGCTGCTTTTTGGTTGTACCGAAGACAACATTTAGTCAGACAATGAAATGTTATCGATGTGGCCCGATAAAGTTCGAATCGATAAGTACTGTCTCCAATGATTTCTTTTTATGACTCTTTCTGTATGCATCAAGAACGAACTACCTGCCTATAGTCAAACTGTGTCACTTTGGTCCGTTACAATGCTTACCAATGACCATTGCTTCCCCCAATGTTGTCTTTTTTCTACAGTTTAAGTTGTTTAGGCGATTCCAATCATTTTACATAAAACATTCACCATTTTACGGTAACGAATAATACTTTGGAAGAACACGTGACAAGAGTAAACTTGATCGTTATTTACTTCATTTCATACATGTTATCGGGTGTTGGCGCATGCAAATCGACTCATGCGGTTACAAATGTAACCGGACAGGCGGAAACAGAACGGCGGATTATTTGAACTCGGTGGTATTGCATGTTCATTTCTAATCAAGCCAGTGCGGTGTTTTTGCATATCGAGAGGTGAATTTTCAGCTTTTTTGCATGCGCAAATCTTCAACAAATACAGGACATTTAAATAAGTGTGCTGAGGTCCACAAAATTGTGAAACTCAAGTACGCGCTAAGGGAATTGACCCCAGACATTATCAGTTGTAAAAACTATGTTCGTTTAGTTTTCAGGTTAATTCAAGAGTCGGAAGGTTGGGTTTGAGCACAACTCAAGCCAAATGAGGAATAATGGAAGAATAATTAGACTGAGTACATACGAATAAATGTTTTCATAAGGATCTGATGAGGGATGAAAACATACAGCGAGTTGCGAATACAAGAGATGGGTCGTGTAAGATAAAATTTTTGTGGAAAATTGTTCGCACATTTTGAAATGATGATAAACAATGAAATCAACGAATTATTTACATGGGATACCACTACAACGAAGTAGGTGTTTTAAGGATTTAACAAGAACTTCAAAACGTTCAAAACAATAGATAAATAATACATTCAAGGGGAGGGGGTGCATAAACCTTAACAAAATGACTAACCGGATGGTGAAAGAATTTAAACGCCGGACATAAAATGAAACCTTCCGAACTTTGGTTAAAACATCGATGATTTGGGTTGACCATGTCATGTTGCTGATGAAAGTGATCCCCAGGTATTTAATGGAAAACAGTCAAGGTTATGGTTCATTATTTACATGAGGGGAAGAGCATGTATTAGAAATGTTTTTATATTGAATCCTTTTCCTGACTGAGGACAAAATGTCATATTTGAATTTATTAAGAGACAGCCTGTGAAGGTCTGATCAACTTGCTAGCTAAGATAAACTGTTCAGCAGAACATCTTATCATGTCCCTTCAGACAGGTATCTTGTCCTGTTGTATTTAAAGTATTACCAAAATACGTCCTGCTCAAGACGTCGTGATCACATCACCTGATACCCAGTCAACGTTTGTTTACTTGCTTTGGCTAATATATGGTAGACGCGATCTGTTTGTAGGCTACCAGTGAATACATGAGTATCGTCGTTTGGTCACTTGAGATATCTCTGGTATTTGTCCATCTTCACTCCTTCTACGATCGATCGACACGGCTTCTACTAGGCCGCGGTTGAAAAACGTTTCGGATGTAGAGTGAGGTTGTACAAAGCGCCGCAAAACTCTGGCTCGTCGATGTTGAAGGAAAGTTTGTAAACAGAACAAAACAATATGAGAACGAGATTGATCAAATGAGCTGCGCAATAGAGCACATCAGTTAGACTGACAAAATGTGATTTTTGGAAAGTTTGAAACATTCGGTCCCCAATTCACCCAATTCATCGAAATAAACATGAAACTTATATTGCGACATGTCGACATTTCGTTTAATCTCTTCAGCCACTCGCTTAAAACAGTTAATTCAACCATTTACGTTTGAGGCGAATAATTTACAATTGAAGTTGTAACGACACTTACATCAGCAGAACGGATAGATGCTTTCATCAACGAAAATCGGAACATATCTGTCATTGATCGACCAATTCTGTTGAGCAAGGCATCAGTACGTCTGAAGACAAACAGTACAACCTGTCTTCCTCGATTGCCAAACACATCCGGATAACCGGTAGCACGCTGAATCCGATCATTTCGTCCATTGCCATTACGTAACTCGAACATGGAACTGTTGACTGTCAGTGAAATCTTATTGATCGAATAACGAAAACCAGTTCTGTGCTCACAAAATTACTGACTTATACTTTGTCCCTTGCTTGGTACCGAACTTCCGACCCATAACATTTAATTCGTTCGATCCTACGCTATTTGCATCATATTTAAATGCCTGAATTGATTGTTTTAAGCAAGTGGCGAAAACATGTCTTCTCTCTGTTTTGTTGAAAAGTTGTTCGAAGTTGAATGAGCTTGAATAAACAATGGATGGTAGGAGACATTGATTCGGACTTGAGTGGATCAAACAGAGTGCTGGATTAAGTGCCGCACGGTTGATGGCGTTCGCTGACCGTGAAACGTTAGTTTACATATAACTGAATAACCGTCCCCACCAGACTAGCATGTTTGTACATGAATGTGCTGTACAGTACAGGTGACCACCAACCGCACTGAATATCGGACCAAGTTACTTGTGCAGTACGACCGAAGCGTAATTTGTCACCTCGAGAACTGGTGTGAAGTGTGAAGTGCACTATATTTATAACAATTATGGGTATGGTGTAAGACACATCGTTTGTCCATGTCTTTACATGAGGGTTTGGTTCACACTGTTCCCTCACATAACCTATACCGTCTGGTGTATGAGAAAAAGTGCACATTCTGTTTATGTTTGCCTTCCATTTGCATAGGCTTCACGGTGCCACAACAGTTTGACATTTCCAGCTAGATTACCACCTCGTTTTTCTAACCGCTATCATTAACTCATTTTGGGGTTTTTCTCGACCCTCACTTCCTTCAGCACATTCCAGCCATGACCATGGTTGACCAACTTGGGTTTTATTGCATCGACCTCTTGGTTACGGGCCCAATCGTTTGACTCAAAACAGAGAAAGACAAGAGAGGCGGCAACATCGTTTATTGGATGAACAAGTCAAGATTAAGCCACAGGTGCTCCAAATTACTAGGATGAAAGGATTACCACATATGACCAACATGATACGAAGCAAATCAAGTGAGACGACTATACAGAGCGAATCAAATGAAACGATTATGTATGGCAGTCAGGACTTCAGAACGAATCACATTACAGGGGTATCAGAAATTAGCACGAAAAAAACAGTCTAGGCGTTCTACTGCAGGGCTGCAGTCTGATTGGCTGCCTGGAACTATACCATCGCTCACGTCCATACAATCCGAACTGGGCCGGTCTATCGATATGAAGTGGTGCGTTCTGGCTGCTTCGTTAGACGATGCGCCTCCTAACAGGTTCGTTGCACTTATCTCACGTTATGAGTTTTGCTTTGACTGCACGGCGTATTGTTATTTTTGGAAGCTTACAGTTGTGACGAAGTTTTACACAATAAACGTGGAATAGTACATTTTTGTTGAAAACATCGTTATTCTAGCAACTCTGTAAAAGAAGTTAAACGAGTCATATCAGTGGCGGCTGTCTGTCAGTATTCCCTGAAAAACCACTGTTCTCACGAACGGTGTGACTTCAGCAGTCGCCTACAGATACATGGCCCCGACAGAGCACCTTCTGTGTTTCGCGAGGTTTCTTAAGATAGTTCTACGTTGCATAGAATAGCAGTGAACATCAAGTTATCATTTCGCCATTGAGATGTTAGGAGTGAAAGATGAGACGAATTAGCATCTATGGCAGACAACTGTCTCAATCACTTGGTCTTAGGTTACTGTCTTCTCAAGTTGAACATCAATCACATCTGATTGACGTTTTCGCATTCAGATAGATTTTCCAGCCAGCCTCTTTCAAAAAGAAGCACTAGATAGGAGTTTCGCTCTCATTAAAGCTAGTCAGTAGTGCATATGATCGCCACGGCCGGGACTAGAACTCCGGCCATGTTTTCATAAGATAATCGTGTTGCTCACTGCTAAGCTATAAAACGTCGCGTCAGAGTTTACAAATGGCGCTTCAAACCTAAAAGCACAACAAGACGTATCTCAGATTCTACAGGGAATTGTTGAATTTCAATCCAGTTTTTACTAGGTTGTAAGTAGGTTTAATTCATGTGCCTTTTTATTGTCCACCCCCTCTTGAAAAAATATCGTGAACAGACAATGCGTTAGGGAAATATATTTATTTTGTTCGTTTACACTCGTTCATGCACTCTGGTTCCCAGCTCTGCGTTGCCTTTCAGACGACAAGACGTCTACACATATGTTTTGTCAACAGCCAGGTGTTGTTAATCGTGAACTGTGGTAGCCAAAACAATGAGACGATGGAGCCGAACGACTTGACTTGATATGCGTGCACACCCCCGTGCCAGCTAGCGTGACTGTGGTTGCAGCGGTTTGTTAAGGCCGTTCCTTAACCCGATTCGGTTAGAAGATTTAGTTGTTGGTAAGCTCTCTGAGTAAGCCTTTTCGTTGGAATTCCCGCAGAATGGTATGGACTCTGGATGCAAAATTATCGCACCATATTTATAACATAGGTGGCGTAGGTTCGTGGCTCAGCTGGTAGAGCGTTTGCCGCGTTTGGGCATGGTGTTTCTGTGGCTGTCACAAATCCAGCCGAAGCTCTGAATTTTCATAATTGGGTCTCACCTAAAACCATAAATCTGACAAACTACTTATTGGTAATATCACAGCAGTTTGTTGTAACAAACTTACCGCTATAATGGACAACTCGATAAATCTACTATTAGCTAACTCATTCGAGATTTTTTCACAACTAACATCATTTTGGCCTGAAGTAATGCTTTTTGCATATGGCCCACAGAAGCAGAACAGCATGAAATATTTGAATAACGAAACCATAGGACCGGTGCTATACTATATCGTTTACTGTCGTCAAACGTAACACATAACAGCGATTAAATCTGAGTTACTTAAGGAAATGAAGCTTATTAACCAAGTCTCCCTATACATTAGTTTGTCATTGGTCAAAACCAGAGCAGGCAATCCCACCAAACAGCGCAAGCCAGACGCCTGCGGGCGACCGGTCAAGTAGTCGATACAAAAATCGTTTCGCGTGTATTGATGTGTCATCACAAGCCTATCGCCCATAAGTCACACGAGGCGCTGCCTGGCACGAGAAACAAACCAGTCTTTTATGTAAAAACGTGGTTGACCTTAAACCTTTGTCTGCCCTAGTCTCGACCAGTGACAGACTACTATGTGTATGAAAGTGATTTATGGGCCTCATTTGCTTAACCACTTTGGGTTTCACCGATGTTTGACGAGAACAAATAAAGTGGTATTATCATGTTGAAAAACCGGTCCTTGGATTTCGTTATTCAGACTCATAACAAGGGAAGGATGATTCATTTTACTGAAACGAAGACTCCTAGCCAACATTTAATATACTTTATTATGATATCAAGTTATGCATGCATACATTTAAATATGCATATGAAGAATGTCACTGACACCTGTTATGACGCTTGAGAGTTAACAAGTTAATTTTTTTGTCTCACTGAGGTTTATGGATGGACTGATGCCATGTTCTAAATAGACGTAGTACATACCGTTAAGCGGTTCACTACGCGACATGGTACCAGGACGCATCAGGATTAGACATCACTATCAGAAATAGCCATTTTAACTATATTCCCATGTCCTATTGTACGATTCACTAATGGCACCTAAATATTCTTCCACGTGGATTTTACCCAAAGCGATCAACTTACCAAAGCTTTGAGTTAACACATTCAATATGGTTCCAGATTATTTGTTTCTTAACTCTTGTTAGACGGATTATTCAATATTGTGTCAAATCGAATGCAAGTGAGCCATGCAGTCAGCCAATCAGATTGCTCTGACCTTCAAGCGATCAATAACACATGCAGGCATCGGCTGCCTGGACCGTGTGGACTGAGAGTTTTCCGTAACGTTACTTGAAACGGTAGCTTTAATAAAGCTTACTTACTACTGGTATTATCCATCTTTCTTGAATACAACAAATATCATCGATCATGTTGTGGTGGATTGTCAGGCAGAAAATGCGAGCATTCCAACTCTCGGTGGAATACCTCAACACAGGGGAGAGGTGCGTTCAAAAACCCACCGCGAGCGGATGGAGGACGGCGTGGGCGATCGGATGAGTCATCGCTCGATCGGATCGGACCAACGGGTGAGACGTGGCAGCCGAAATAGGATGGATGACCAAATTGAAGGCGTGACTATTCCAACACTCTCCGGAATATTTCGACACGGCTGTGGAGCACGGTCAAAGCCCACAGTGGATGGACGGAGGACAGCACGTGCGACCGGACAAGCCATCGCTCAACGAAATCGGATCAACGGACGAGGAACAGCGGGCAGAAAACCCCCGGATAGAAGGTGTACATCACACACCTAAACCGGGCAGAAGTGCACACGACGTGTGAGCGGAAACCGGGGCTGTTGTGGACTGGAATTGTGATTCAAAATCGCAAGCGCACGTCTGGCATAGTAACTAGCGAGTTGGACAATAAAGATTGTGCTTTATTGGACGCCTTTTTGCTGCAATATGAAGGACAATGAAATATGGCTCTCGTAAAAGAATCTTCAGACTTGCACAGAAAGGTATACATATTTAACGCAAGTGAATCAAACTTAATTGGCATCCTTCGTTGTATCAATCCGTAAGTAAAAACGATACCACAACTCTGTTGGGCATGTTAACTTGCAGATTCTGAATACGTTTCGTTGAAACGGCTGCAGGTCACGGTACGAATCGTTCTCCTATCACCAGATTTCTGCATGTCTCGGTACAGCAACCGGTTACTAAAACATACTGATCTCAAGCTACTTCTCACTCATCCGAATTTTGCTGAATAGCGTTCATTCTGTGATGGCTCAAAACAATTATCGTTTTATTTTCGCTGAGTTAGGCTGTCCGTAATCTTTTATGACCACCTTCCGTCTTCATAACGTTTAATGATGTTCACCCTCAAATCGATATTCCACGGCCGGTTTGGTCCTTGTTTTAATTTATTAGGTAGGAATAATCTGAATTGGGACTCGAACCGCCAACCCTTGTGACAGGGGGATTTGTTTATAATTGAGGTGTAACTTGCTTCACACCCCTTTACTGCGATTGAACAGAATCCATTCAGCATTATCAATTTCTACTGGTTACTGGAGCAACGGTTCGGAATGAAGTTTATAATATCTTATGATGTTCATCCCCTGGAGTGGAGCTGCTATTGGTTTGTTCCACAACACTGCAGTCTAAGTGTGCCAGGTGCAGTTCATCTTATGCCTTTCATTGTAACGAACGTGTGTACAGATGGTTAAGTTGTTCGTTATAGAGAACCTTATGTTATGACAATGTTCATTGTAAGGACCAGAAAACTTCATGGTTCTGCACCAGATATTTCCTTCGTTATAACGGTTTCGTGGTGTTGTGTTCGTACTATACATTCAATATCCTGTAACGAATAGCCATTAACCAAAGGTACGTCGTTTTCAGTTTCCTTGATTCGCTTCTACTGCTAAGCTAGACTTTCTAACTTAGTTCAACTTTAAAGTTCGTACGACTTAGGCATCCATTTTCATTGAACTTTGTAAAGATAATCTTCTAAATTAGTCATTCTTACAAGTCCACAAAAAAGTAGTAAAACAAAATAAATTGAAGGATTAAGATGCACGTGTAGAGTTTTCATTATTTTGTACTTCATTTTGCTAACATTGTCTAACTGCTGCATCAGACCACACTGTACATTTCTGTTTGACTTGAGTAAAAACAACACAACACGTTTTCCAATAAACTCTGCTACACGTGCTTGCTGGTTCTTCCTACGACGCCAGTGGTTGTCATCCAGTTTAAAACATCTTATTTGTTGGATTAATTTTTGCAGTGGAGTTCAGCGATCGTAATATACTACTGATATCGCGGCTATTCAGTAGCAGACACATTTCTTGACAACCTACAAGCCACAAGAAGACTGCAAGAAGGATCATCAGGGTGCTGCATCACCCGTAACAGTCCCTGCTACTCAATGGAACTGAGCACTGACATCTGTGCTAGCCGAGACTGTCTGAGGCCGAATACTGCGTGCAAATGAGTGGTTTTGTGTCAGGTTTGGTTTACATGCTTAACCGTGTATTGCTCTGTCTAATAAATAACCCTTGTGCCATCCGCGTCCTTGGATCACTTTCAGCTCTGCTATTTCGCATTCTCACTTACGTTTGGAACAATCCGAATACTTTCCATTGTCATTGGACGTCTCACAAACATTGTCAATCTTTGATGGGTCCAGTCCTTGACTTCACTCGTTATTTTTGTATCGAGAATTACTGTAGTTCACATACCTGTTTCACTACACATGACTGCAGTTGGGAAAGGTTTGACAACTCATGTAAAATTTGGTGCCGTAACATCGCTTAGTAAGTTTAATGATTTTCAGGAGGCCGTTTTGATTGGACTTCCTATTCCGAAGGGGTCATCAATTGCGGTTAACAGGACAATTACTGTCTCCTCTGGAGATGACCAGGTAGTCTGAACATAGCGTGAGAGGCAAAATAGCTGAGCGTTCAGGTATGACAATTCGATCGTGCCCAATATGAGATCAGTGACGCAGCAGTCAACAATGGAGTGTGGATGGTGTTGACCGCAGAATTTAGTTGAACTAAAAAGACTAATGTTTGTTATAAAAAAAAACGAAACTGGTATGTAGGTTTAGTTTGCCTTCCATACACCCAACCGGCTTGACTGACGAAAATAACATGAGTATTACCCATAACTGGTCGTAGTTGTCACAATCCCATAAATTTTCCCGTCAACCTCATTCGAAAATAAACACTACACTTGAATTTCGACTTTGTCAGAGCTCGTCAGTAGTACACACCCTCGCCACGACCGGGATTCGAGTTCTAGCCACGCTTTCGGCACATAGCCGTGTTGATCTTTGTGACACTAACCTTAAATTAGTCAAGGCTGAATTATCGTATACAAATGCACATTCATTTTCACTTGTGAATAATGCCCAAATTGCCCGATCGCCTCGAGATGAGAAACAATATCTGTCCTGTTAATTCCACGACTAGGACTTATTTCCAGATCAAAATCACGAGAATCATTAAATATCTTGAGTGATATTTCGATTACTGGTGAATAATAGATTTTAATTCATATAATCTGCACACCAGTCACAATTGAATGCAGCCACCGCACTTCCATCGACTTTTCAGTCAATCCTTTTCGAAAAGAAACGCTATACTGGAATTCCTCTCCTATAGTGAAGATATGCACCACTGACGAATTCTAACAAGAACGAAACTCGACCCGAGTGCCTTTCGAAAACAGCCGAATGAAAAGTCTATGAGATTACGACAGTTGTGGCCAATTGTGGATGAAGTACAACTGATATAAAACCAAAATCCCCTAATACTCACTAGTGTTGAAAATATATTTAGTCACACACACACACTTGGAAAAGAAAACGGACGCTAACAGTTAACATACTTTGGTTAGATCAGACCAAACATGAAAAGCATACGGTCCTAGTTTTCGACAAGTAACACTTTTATTTGCCGACGCTTGTCTATTGCTAATGAATATCTAGATGGTTTACACAGAATACAAGTGATTGCTACAATTATCGATTTTTGTACCAGCCTACACGTCCATTACGACTGTATCTAGCCTAACTCCGTAGTTAGAAAAAACAGTGAAACAGTTTATTTTTGATTAGATCAAGATTATAGGCAGTGGGTACAAAGTAAATGGTTTTGGGATCAAACATTGTGACATGTTGCCTTGAAACTTGGTTATTTCTGGACTCAGTTTGATGCACGGCAGGTAAACTTAGATGTTGAAAGCTATTGAAGTTACAAAATGAAAGAAAGTGTCCTCTGCAAAGAGACTGGATTGGACAAACGTATCGATACGAAGTCAACTGGCGATTCGCAGAAGGCTACGGTCAACCACTGTCGACGACGCAAGCAGTCTGGCATATCAGGATAGCATGTTGCCTTACCACCGGATTTTGTTATAACGAGCATCCGAGTTAAGTGCGTCGCGCGTTCAAACAAACGGGCTACAAACAGACACGAGCCTACCAATGAGAAAGCCAAGGCATCGGCACCAATTGTAATTCTTCATTTTACTGATGCACTTTGTCTATAAAATAACCAATAGAAAGTCAACACACTGAGATTTGCTTTGTGTCACAAGTTCTGTTTCTGATTTCATTCCGGAAGTTAACGACTTTTCAACAATCTCGATCAGCGAAAATGAAAAGATCGTTGAAATTATGTCTGGGACATCGGTATAGAATTTTTATGTGAACTGTGGTCTTCCTCAGGATAGGTTCTCACACGAACCACAGAGCACGAAATCCATGTCACCAACAAAGAAGCATGTTCTGGAGGAGGGATGCAAAATCGACACAATTAACCGTGCCACTGCGTAACCTCAGCATCAACCACTAGTTGTCGATGATAGCGCTTTGACCAAAAAATACACCCAGTGTTGTGTGCAACAGTGAACCTTGGATCATGGGTTCACTCATTTGAACGTGGACACTGGTTTTATTGATTATACGTGTTAATCGAAGTGGACATTGAAACATGTGGGATATCTTTTTTCCAATAACAAGTGACATGAACCTGTAAAGTCGGCGTCAAGTAGTCTGAGCGAAATTCCGAGCGACGTAATTCTATCGGACACGTCAAGTAAATGTTAACTCTTACGTGATGTCTTGGTAATCGAAAGTCGACATTATCACCGGTTGCGTGTATTCGTTGAGTTACGTAATTGTTCCACCCGGTGGTTGTCATGCCGTAATCAGTAATGCGCTGAGTTAAACACGATTGTTTGTTCAGAAAGAAAGTTGGGATGTATTTTTTAAGCAGCTGACATGAAATTGACGCTGTCAAAGAAGGTTAAATTGGTGTACACAGGTTCTCAGTAGTAATCAGCGGGTTATGATTATAACGATTGGATGGTTCACTTGAAGATATGGTAACTGATATCCAGTGGTTTCGTTAATTGTAAAGTGACTGAACTAGGTGAGCAATTCGTTTCGATCACCACGCTACAGCGTCTGCCGTGAATGAGATGATGGTCTGATTTGGCACAGAGGTAGGTGTGGAGGCAAGCATTTCCGTCCTGTTACAGCCTACCACCCAATGGGCTGCTGAGGCATAATATCAATGTAACCCGTTCCGCACACAGTACATCAGAATCAAATTCCCATATTCTAGAGGTCGGAGAATAGGCGCGTCGAAAGCAGAAGGCTGAACGAAGGTCACTGTAACGTTTTGCACACTATTTTCTATTTCATAATTCTGATTGTTATTCACGCTTTTCACCTTCCTCAGCTTCACATATACGGCCAACATTTAAACCAACTTAACCGAACTAATCAATAATCAGTAAATACAACTCACTCACTTCTCGGTTCGCGAGCCTTGCGTTCTCTCTGCGTCCAGTGCCGCTAGTAAGTAGATTTTTGGAGAGTTAGAAGTTAACGGAATCAACCGGCTATTGCGGCAGAATTTCCTTATTTATCTGTCATCGGAATTATCTCAGTTGTAGCCTCCAATATTATTTAAGAACAACACGACAGATTGTATCCATTGGATACTGCATTCCGTGCAGTGGAATTCTAGACCAACGCACTTTAACGAACTATTGTGAATCAATCGTCTCCATTCTTACCACCCTTTTGATCTCGTGTTCATAACTGAATTGTGTATAGTGTTTAGATTCATTGCATCATCTATCTGTTATTCTGTTCCTATATATATATATATATATATATATATATATTATATATACATATATATATATATATATCACGTGAATACCACATGTAGTGACAAACGTATCACGACGAAGCACACATGGACTCGTAACACGAGTGTTATTCACTTCTGTTCTTGGCCACATCAGACGGCGTTCTCAACCGAAGGTATTCATTGTCCTTCGGAAACCAGTCGGGAAGTTGGGAGCGCCCTACCCAAACAAGCTTTAATGCGAATGCTTTCACACCCCGAACTGAAGTCATACGCTGGCCACCAGACCACAGCTTACAAGCTAACCCACCACTCGTGAACAAGATACGATGTGGTAGGCGGTGAGGTGGTATTTTTAAGATGTGACCAAACCAGCAAAACCTGTGAAACAAGATCAGAATGCCCAAGAGTCGACAGAGTTTCTCCTTTCCGAAAACACATCAGCGGACTTCGTCAGTGCTGATACAGTGTACCCATCACACGCCGTTCATGCTTCAGAGACACAGATGGTCGAGAACGAAAACTCTGTGAACATCTTCCGCGCGAATGACCAGGTTTCAGGGTTGTACAATTGGACTGTCCTTACACTGTCGTTATACACTTGGTCTTACACACAGAGACTGAGATCATCATTGCGTAAGGGGCAAACGCCATCCGAGCCTTAGTTACGCGATTTGTAATCTCATCAGACATTCAACGAACGCTGAAACAGTTTCCAGGGTAGATTAAATTCTCGACTAATTCCAGTGCCCCATTTCCAAGACTGAGAACAGGTACGGAGTCCTGCCCACAATACCTTGAACCTAACAGGTGCAAAAACCATACCAAACTAATGAATTGGAGCTTCTAAGCTGGCTATTATGTTCTGGGCCCTTTATGAACCCTCGCAAATTAGACTATGTCGTCTGCATCCTCAATGTCTCAAAGCCGGGTACCCGGAAGCCGTTCCACATAATCGCGTTCGCAGTGTGTCTGATTAATTGGTGGCTCACTAAAAAATATCAAGGAAGCCATTGTAAATAAGAATAAATTAAATAAACGATTGCTTGTTTGGATGATATTGATCAACTAGCGGGGTGAGTTCTGCCAGAGAGTTTTGACACTAAAACGTGTTAATGTTACCGTATTTAGCAAAAAACCGATCTATTTATGATTGTGTACTTTTAGATAGAGATGTTGTTCGCATTTGTGGTATGTGATTGTATGCACCATGTCATGAACGTGCATCCTCAAAACACGTATTGCTATATCGCGGGGACATACAGTTTTTTGTCAATTGGTTTAATTTCCACTTCCGACTCTCTCACAATTAATATGCAAATCCGCTTGATCACTACGTTTGGGCTGCCAGTAAGAAACAGTGCAAATCGTCGACCTAGAATTTGTGATAAGCGAACTCGCCCAGGTCAACTAAGACGTACAGACTTGAATACGCTTCATTTATATTCAGATTACCATTCTCAGAAAGATACTCTATACCAAGTGAGAATTGTGTGTAACTCGCAATGAAAGTCGTTCAAGCATTCGAAGCAACTCAACACCGTACCCGCTAGAAAACGGATGTATTTGCAGCGCAAATTGAATACGCGTAGAAAATTTCATGTGAATAAGTTGTCTTAATTTGATGGAAAGTCTGGTTGGTTAGCTCATCACAGACAAAAGTAATTAACATCTAGTTCCAAAATTTCCATGGTCAACTTCTATCGAACAAATGGGATAACTTCCGACAACCCTGACCTACTGCACACTTAACATCTATGTCTGAAAGTCAATCGCTTTCAGTGATCAATACTTTTTGAATTTCCGGAATTATGATGCTCTTTGTACGTCGTCAATTTTATCAAGACTGATAACATTTGGTCGCGGGCGAACAAACTGAGGTCAACAGGTATGTGGTTCATCAATGTGAGAAATTTTGACAGTGACCGATCAATCGAGCTCACATGGGACCATCTTTTCTGGTTTGGGATGAATAAAACATTAACAAAACGGATATGATGAGAGGCTATCGATCTGTTGTCTTGTCATACTCAGTCAAATGAATGTGATATGATCAATCCTGTTCAGAATCAGACAAGTTTAAAGAAGCGAAATCCAACAACCTTTTTTGTTTCATGTTGAACATCACTCACGTGTGATCGCAGCCACTGCATTCAGATAGACTTTCCAGCCAGTCTCTCTCAAAAAGCCGTAAAGTCTATCTGAATGCGGAGGCTGTGATCAAATGTGAGTGATGTTTAACTTGAAATTAACCCACTCCTCGACTGCTCATCAGTAACTTTTTTTGTCACAAAAACGAAGCTTCAATAAAGGTCGTTGATTTGGAATGGAAAACATACAGATTAATGCAACAAATTGATTTTCCAGGCTTTTGCGGTGTGATTAGACCAGATAATGTGATATATCCCGTGAATATCTATTAATCATTCAGATAGAGACTCGAAGTCAACTCACCGAATCAAGCAAGGTATTACCATCATCTGAGCATGTGTTCGACGATTGACTGATACGAGCTATTCAATGTGATAGGATTGCATATGCTTCGATCATCCATGACGAGTTTTAGGACGAAACATTTTTTTTCAAGAGGCTACTTACAGTGTTCAGTTCACTTTATTCATTTAGCCTGAACAAGTAAAAAACAAGATATAAACATTTCGTCTTATTCTCAACAGCTGTTAGGATAAAACCAGCAAAGCTAATTGGCTGCAGTAGCGTTTAAGGCCACAAAGGGATTGACGAAATCCACTGGTTGAGGCTCGCTGACTATTGTGAACAGAAAGTTTTGATTTCGAAAGACCACTTGAGAACTTTGTACAAGTCAAGTGAATGCACTGTTGGAGGAAGCGAGCCTCACGTCAGCTTAGGTGTAGCCTCTAAACAGGGCGTGTAAGAAGGATTAATCATCTGATCGATGAATCCATTTTCGGGAAGGGGCATGTAAATTTACTCATTTGGTCGATCGCAATCATGTATACTGTGAAAGATAATTGCGATCACTAACGACAACGCTTCAACCATCATGGAAACGGTTGTAAAAATCGATGACACTAGCTTGTCGGATTTCCTGACTGAAGTTGTGCTGCTAAATTAAGGTCGAAATCAAGCAGCAGCTGACGGGGACTGCATACCCAGACACCAAACTCATGTTGTGACCACAACTCAGATATGATCTTCTCGTAAGTCGTTCGGACCTCGCGAAATATAAAGCCTGTCAAAACCACGGTAACCAGCGTCCATTAGTACACCACCAGCGAGCACAACATTGGTCAAGTATATTTACGGTTGACATGTTTTTTTTAAAATATGGACTTTTTCGGCATGATAATGCGTTGACCAATACGGCTAGAGTCCACAGGAGGGTAGAAGCAACCAATGTTTCTCGCGTATGTTAGTGGCACTCAGTTGGACAAAAAAATATACGTGCCAGTTGGCATCACAAGCTACAAAAACGACCTTAACAAAGTCGTACGATTGATTTTGGAACTTATTTCGTGTGTCACTTCAGAACTTCAAGGCAAACTTTTGGCATGTTCATGAGCACTATTCAGATAAATGTAGCTAGGTATTTGTGTATGATAATTTGATTGTGCGCAATGTGAATTCATTATCGCAGTGGCCAACACAGTTGCCTCAAAAAGACGTAACCATAGTACACCTTCTGGTTACAGCAAGAGCAAAACCCGGGCATAGTTCTTCTTCTCGAAAGAGGCTGAATGTGAAAGCCACTGCCGAGTGTGAGTAGTATACTGCTTGATCAAATCAGGAAGAACTGAACGCAGATTATTCGATTTTCACCTCAATACACCTTTAAATCCCCCCATACATCTCAGGGCCCGTGTATTTTTATCAAACATGTACTCCCTAGACATGTATGATTGGACTTAAATCAGACTCATACATTCCCAGTTTGATACATGCACTCAACGAAGAAGAGACCATGCATGTATGATTTGGGATGCACCTATTAAGCACCATCATGCTGGGGAATTGGATATTGCCGAACGTGTGATGGGTAACAAAGATCCTTTCAGTGTTACCACAGGCGTTTCCAATTTGTTCATCATCCGGAATAATCGATTAACTCACAAATTGTTAGGGATGGGCTCCAGGTCGTCGCTGATTGTCTTGTAGTTGACTTTTTGCTGAAGCATACCTCTTCCTTACAAAAGTTACTGCTGTGCCACTTCCATGAATAAGCGCAAAAAAAGTCACGTCAAGCTATGCACGGCTCTGTCTAACGAACACATTAATATTACTAATGAGTAGTAGGGTATTTTGGTTTTCATATAGATTCAACATCAACCACAAGTGATCGCAACTGTCGCATCCCCATAGACTTAACGGTCGGCCCCTTTAGAAATGAAGCACTAGACTCGAGTTTCGCTCTCATTAAAGCTCGTCAGTAGTGCATATCCTTACCACGCCCGGAACTGGAATTCCGACCACGCTTTCATGGGACAACCGTGATGACCAGTGCGTCATTAACTTCACATCAGGCTAATGAGAGCGAAACTCGAGTCTAGTGCTTCCTTTCGAAAGGGGCCGACCGTAAAACCTATGGGAATGTGACAACTGCGATCAATTGTGGATGATGTTCAAACTATACGTCATTCGTGTTCGTGTTCTAACTTTAATTCTCCACTAGCGCAAAAAGTTAGTGCTATCTGAACCTCAGTCATAGTGTAGCGAAGGATGAAGACGTCTGTTAGGGCACTGGCGGGCAAAGTGTCCCGCCCCATTACAAACAAAACAATGATTGCGGTGAGGTTGTCCACGTACTCGTCTAACTTGTCCTTCTCTTGGTTCCATATTCGTCTTCAAACCTTCCACTGCTTTCGTCAATTGGTCCACTTTCGCTTCGAG
>LUCH01004439.1:0-24561 GCA_013368495.1 Paragonimus heterotremus | reverse complement strand
TTCCACCGAGAGTTTGAATGCTCGTACCACCTGCCTGACAGTCCACCACAATAGGAATTCTGAAGAGTAGTATTCTGTCCCGTCAAGCTACATCGAACTGTATTTTTGGGGAATACGGATTTCAATTAATTACTCACAATACCCGGTTTTTCTGTGAGAACGTTAGTCAGTCACAGCTTTCCAGAATACCATCGTACCTGATTACGCTATCTGTCGTTTCCACGAAGGGACCAGTGTAGAATATCTGGTCTTCTAGGTTAACCTACGCGATCTAAAGTACATCTGCCTTTAACCTTAGTTTTAGTGCACAGTTTGTAGCGTACAGTGCTTTTGGTCTCAGCTCATTAAAGCGGTATGGTCTCCAAAAGGATCTCATCATTAGACTATGCATTTAGTAACGACTTGATGGAGGTTTAGGAAAACATCTTTTGTAATTGCCGGATTACCCATTTGTCTAACGTCGAAGACATCTAGTTCAGTTTGTTGAAGTTTCTAAATGGGTTGAAGACATTTATAACGCAGTAACCACTGGGATCTTCATGCTGAGGATCTTATAAATCAATGACGTTGATCAACCGGACCGACTAATTCGGCTTACAGCAGATGTGTAAGTGATACTCCCGTCCTAGGGATGAGATACGCAACCACATCATTTAGGCTGTGATGATACACGCAACTTTGAACCAATCGACTCACAAGGCAAAGATGATGAGGTCTGCCCAAGAGTCATATTTATGAGGGGTAGGTAAATAGGTCCGTGAGAAATCTTATCACATACAGCTTACTCGGTCAGTCAACATACAAGTCAGACCAAGCAAAGTGACAGTTGCTATAGTTTTCCGATTATGTTTGCTGCAGTACGTCACAGAAAACTGATTTACAGTATTCAAGCAGCTGTGATAGTCACATACCATCACACTGAAGATGCATTCGACGTCAATTTATTTTTACTGAGTTATTCAAAGAAGTAAAGAATTGCTGGCAGTTAAACCATATAACAAGCACTTGGGTATGCGTCACCTTACCCTCCAACCACGTGCACTCAAGACATGTGAATCAAACACGGTTCGGGTAACAGTATAACTCCTAAAGAGGTGTGAACCGAGAAGCTCACACATACCGGTCGGTGGATGTCGTATTTTTCAATCGAAACTTCAAAGGAAAGGTGTGAACACATTGGTTCTAACGGAGACATGGTGAAATTAAAAGATGGTCAGAACGAAACCAGTCACTATTCTAAGAGAGATTAGAAAATGTTTTGGATTTGTCGTTCGTAATCTTCATCTAGTAACGTGAGGAACAGTGAAAATCAGGGCATGCAGGGTGTTGTGCTCTGTATTAGTAGCTCAAGGTAGTAAGACAGCTTGTTGTGATGGATCTGCGCTCACCAATCCTCGGTCTATCGTGGTTGTCGCACCACAGCAAAGGATTGCAAATACTGTGACCAGTTAATTTCATACAATGCAGCCAGCTCAACCTCGTCGTGCAAATCCATATTTATGTGGTGGTCGTATGTAATTCAAATCCTCTGGGTTAGTTGAATCGGGGATCGTCAGTTGCAAAATAGTCTTAGCTGAAATACCAGAGAACACTCGTCACACAAAACTGTGTGATGAGTGTGATTCGAGCATCCTCAATCTGGTTCCCAATAAAGAATCAGCAGTGGTCATTTTCAACAAAACAGATTACGCGGCTAAAGTGGCTTCTATGTTAACTGATAGTTGTAAATTCTGTCCAGCTCAGAATGAAAAGGTCAAAGTTCAGTCGATAGGAAAAGACATAGTAATTTATCTGTAGGGCCGAGAAAGTAGTGTGTTGATTGATCAGCCCGGTGCACCAGGAAGTAGCACCCAGAGGGACGCAGACATAAGGCGTGTATGAATTCCTAGAGATACATAAATTTGGAAGTTTGCTGTGACACAGTTGATCAATGACGGAACTCACCTTACCGACTACTCACCAGTTATCACAGTCTGTCGGAATGATTAATGATAGTCCTTGAGCTTGTCAATACCCAGTTGTGCACGCATAGCCAGCAGGACACTTTAAATTTGCCGAAAACATATATAATATAAGTGTTGCGGGGTAGAAGATGACATCTTTCGTTGTGCAGTCTTGAGTCATCAATGCACCCCTGGCTGAACCTAATGAAGTCGTTAACCAATGTGATGGAACACCAAATTAAACTGAACCTACTTGTGTCACATCTATGCAGACTCCTTACTCTGCGTACAAATAACGTAAATTTTTTAGTCAATTGACAGTTCTATCGACAGGTAGTGTAACCATAGGTAGTCTTCCTGGTCTTGTGCTGGTCGATATATGTATGGGCTCTCTTGAAAAGAAATCGCGAAGTATCATAAGCTTAACGCATTTGTACAAAAGATACGCGGAAGACGTATGTGTAAGTTGTGAATCAGACAACCAGATTGAAGCTACGTGAATGCATTACAGCATTTAACTGCTGAACTCTAGGAGAACAACCATCTGCCAATTTGGACGTCCGGCTTATCAGAGGATGAAGATGGTTCTGATCGTAGAGGTATCCATGGTAAAAGATGTGGAATGGTCAACTGTTGCACTTCAGAAATTTTGCACCATTTGCGTACAAACCTGGGCTCCTGTCATAGAGTTCGTAAGATCTGTTCGGGTGAGAGTATATCCGAAGAGCTCAACTTTATCGAGCAGATTCACATTGAAAATGGTTACTCCGTACGTTTTGTAGGAAAGTATTCTAAACCAACTGACGCTCGATCAGCTGTGATAATATATTGTTTAGCCCATGTAGATATCTTTACCCTTCAAGAGTGATGATGTAGTAGTATTGATGTGGCGAAGAATGAAACTAGTCCTCAGCCAATCGTACACATCAGCTGGGCTCATTGTGCTACATTCAACAACGCGGGTACCCTCAATCCCGAGGAAACATTCAACATCACCACTCAACAAATCAAACCTTATTTATAGATCTACATATACATGCGGATTGCAATACTTAGGCCATACAGTGAGGACACAGCACAATTGAATTTCGCAGCACATCCCGAAATCACTTCTGAATATCAAAACTGGAACGGCTGGGAACGTCATAACAAAACATCAACCGAAATAGCTAAATATAAGAGAACGTTTCCTAACTGTTATCGTCTAGAAAAAAACACTGACTCATTCATCATGAGCACCTAAGTGGAAATGTGAAGTTTTTAGTAGTGGATGAACAAAATGGTTCACAGAAAGGTATAGTAGACCAAAACTGCTATCCGAACAGTTGTTCACTGTGAAAAAGAAGAGGGCATATGTAAGATTGCCTTTTAAAGATGATAACAGGATGTATCAGACAATGTAATGACTGGTGAATTTGATTAAACGAACATTTAACGTGGTTGAACCTTTGGATTGGCTCGGGCTCCCGAAAGCACCTGTGCCTTAAATCGAAAGGGATCAGCCAGTCGGTGTCACTTCATATTGTATCTAACAATTTATAGGTAATTGCAAAGAAAATTACACCGGCAAAACTGAGAGGTGCTTGATCTCCAAAATAAAGTAACATTTGTCTTTGAAACACGCAAGCAACCCATGTTCACAGTCGCAAGACACCTCTTGTCCACTGGTTATCGACCCGGCATACGTATTCAGAATCCTGTTACGTAATCCCAAACCAAGATTCTTGCAGTTTGCTGAGACTGCCGCAATCAATCGACACAATCGGACCCTGTGTTCAGAAACTATTGTTCATGAGGTTGACCTTGCCCTGGACTTGGTGACCTTTCCGATCGATCGACTATCCATCCCACTCTCCAAACTGTTTGATATAAGAAAACGTTTCATGTTATCGTAAGTTTGGTACTGACGAGTTAATACGAAGTGCTTGTATCTATCAGTTCTTGTGTTTTAACGGTTTTGTTCAAACTTCTGAAGAGAATGAACTGTTTTAAAATGAATTCAAGCGACTCGGATGGGCCTACATCAAGAACTCAGTGACTAAAGATCCCGACAATTCACTGTACCGTTGGATTACAATCCCTCCCCAACAGGCAAACTTCCGACGTTATCATGACAATGGATTCTACGAATGTGCAGTAAACATTGGCTCATTTATCTTTATCAAAAGGTGGTATGCTGTCTTAGACATGCTCAAGAAATCAGACATTTAACTGTAGTCGATGATCGACCAGTTGCGGTCTATCTTTGTGTTATCAGTCATAATGTTTAGTTCTAAAGAAATAATAAATTCTCTTCAAACTGCCTTTCCAGGCCCCAACTACTGAGATCTGAACACTTGAGATCATGAACCGTTCTTGATAAAGATGAATGGGAGCAATGTCGCAATATCCTTCGCAAAAATGATATATGTTTCAGCAAGAAGCCAACTGGAAGACATTTATATCATTTCAGTAATTTGAACAAAGCAGTTAGAAGAAGAACGCTAGTTGGAGGATATAACATCAAAGACTCACTGGAGCTTGGAGGTGGGTTGGATCGAATCAATACCAAGTATGAACATATATGCTCTACAGATGTTCAATCTCTACCAGTTTCACTGTGAGATAAACTATTATCATTGTATGTGAACGGATTATTGCGGAAAATATCCCTATTCCCATCCCAACAGATTATCTGAAAACGTTACTTTTATTGTGTAGAGAAAACGTCAGTTTTAATTTCCACAACACAACGTACAGACAAATCAACAAAGTAGCGGTGGGTAGTCTATCAGGTCCCCTTCTCGCAAACTTTTTCATTATCATGATAGAAAGGCAACTAAGTGATATCATCTCACAGCTATCATACTACAGACGATATGTAGATGATACCCTGGTCATTGCCAAGTCAAGAGCTATCTCAACAGTTTGCCGTGCGGCTTAACGGCATCCATCCCAACTTCACGGTGACGTGCAAAGCACAGGCTGAAGGAAGTCTATCTTACCTGGATATACTCATCACACGAAGGACCGATGAATCAATAAAGCGCACCATTTATAGAGAATCAACGTGATCTGCTAAGTATATGCATTTCACCAGTTTCAACTCGGTGAACTATAGGCGGGGTGTGATGAGAACACTGTTCATCAGAGCACCTCGCATTTGCATATTTGACTATGTTGAGCAAGAACTGAAAATGCTCACAACGACTCTGAAAATTAATAGGTACCCTAAAAGCTCTATTTCAAAGTCACTGAAAATTGAAATCCAAAAGAATGATGAGATCTTCTAGAAATTAGTATCCACTGAGCTACTCTTCAAAGGGAATACCGCGAAGTTGCGGGTAATCCAACGAATTGTCTTCGTTGAAGCGGACATACAATGCCATCAAACTACAGGTCCTTAATCAGACCCGCAGATTACTTGTGCCAATCATACAAGGTATACCAATTTTTATGTAACTTCGGAGAAAGTTACATAGGTAGAACCGATAGACCATTGAACTCAAAGATGAAGGAACATCTACCTAAGTGGGCTCACAAACAGATCTCACAACCGGACACTGTAGTCACAGATAATCGTACTCCTTCAGCTTCACCTATCAGACGACACATTCTGTCAACTAACCACAAAGCGGACTTGACCTCAGCGTTCACCGTCATTCTGTGCCAGCACAAACCATGCTTACTAAAATCTGTCGAAGCCGTTGCGACAAACCGGTTCAAACCTGTACTGTGTGTACAAGACAAGTATTTGCGAACCTTAGGCTACCATGGGCCTAGTTACAATGAATGTAATTCAGATCACACGACTGGTTTTGCTTTTGTTGTTCGTTCCTTTGTTCATATCCTCCTCCCAAGTACTGCAGATGTTAAATTGAAAGTTTCCTGTGTTGTTGTTTAGTTGGTACTGATGAGTCGATACAAAATGTTAACATCTACCAGTGTTAGTCTTCTAACTGTTTTGTTCAAATTGAAAGACAGGCAGTGATGGCGTGGAACCAGCCCCGGACAACAGGTAATTTGATCGGTTATTCTGGATGAACAAACTGGAAACGCTCATTGTGACGGCTGACCAAATCGGAAGCGTGAATATTCCACTACTCTGTGGAACACCTCAACGCAGCGGTAGGGTATACTCACCGAGTGCTGAGATATTCGCGCCATCAATTTGGTCATCCGTCACTTCATGGTAAAATATTGTAGAGATCGTTATTATCAACTACCACATCACAAGCAAGATGTGATACATTTTTCTAGCTTGATGGTGCTTAATATAAACGTCCCAGATCACAGCCACACGACTGAATGCATGTATTCAACTAGGAGTATATGATTCTGATCTGAATTCGATCAGAGATGTCTAAGACGTGCACACTCGACAAGAATACAAAGATCATAGGATACAAGATGGGGTTCAAAGATGTCTTGAGGTAAAAATCGAATAATTTCGGTTCACCTCTTTTTGATTCATCTTTCAAGAACATGCTGAACAGCTATACTGAGGTTCTGTAGTGACACGCAGGAGATGGGCGCTACTAACCTATTCCAAGATAGTATCTTCCAAAGTGGTCGAAGTTGGCTTCATGATTGGTGATAGTAATCACCTCTGTACATTTTTTATCCAACTGCGTACGACGAAGGTAAACGAAGAAAACAGTAGATACCTACATACTCCTCTGATCTCCAACGACATTAATCAACGTATTAGCATGCTAGAAAAGCCTATATTTTAAAAATAAACATAATTCTTTTGTAAACTTATTCGACCAACGTTGTGCTCGCTGGGGCTGTAATAATAGGAGCTAGTTAGTATGGTTTTGACAGACTTTGTATTTCACGAGACACGGAGAACTAACGAAAACATCATATCTGAGTTGTGACCACTACATGAATTCGATAACTGTGTACGCAATCCTAACCAGCTGCTACATGGTTCCAATCTAAAGCTTACTGAGGAAGTTTAAACGATAATTTCGGCGTCAAAACATGTGTTCATTTCTTAGTGTTGTAGCGCCTTTATTTGTTTATTGCTTACTATGTAAAAAATACGACTGCCATTTGTATATTTTTTGTTTTCAACTTTTCTGTGTGCTACAAAGTTTGTTTGAACGAGTCGGGATACCAACAAGTACCCCACATACTCGAACGTATGACTCACGCTCGCTTATCGTTCCGTTGTATCACCGTTTCATCTTATTACTCGCTCGTTTGTACGTTGACTTCGCATGTCCACAATGTACTCCTTGTTTACTCATTGCGTTATTTTCAACCGATCACCTTCGGTTAGCTCCATCCAACAATATTAGTCCTTGTTGTGGCCCAACTATTTATACAGCATAGTTTCGTCAGTTTGTCAAACAATCTACTGTTTACATTCTGTGTGTTTGCCAGTCGCCTCTAAAGTCTCTTTTCGTCATGGTAAATGATATACGTGATACTAAGTCAACTGCCTTTGTTGATATTTCATTACCACAGCTGTTGCCGACCCAACAAAACAAGCCGGATCTTTGTGCTTTGTTTGGACAAAGCTGTATAGCGAACCCAAGCAATTCAGTGCGGGTCCGCGTCGACTAGTTTCAATATTCTAGTAGACAAAGACCCCGGAATCATACAGCGTCTAGATGATTGTAACAAACTGTGTCGATAGTAATCACGATGTTAAACTTACGTAAAAAGCTGTCAGAAATTATCACGGCTTCAACTTTCATTAGGTAGCTGTTCTAATAACCACACAGTGGAGAATGGGATGCAATGTCAACTTCAAAGTCCTAATGGTAACGTACTAATAGTAATCGTCTTTGTGTTGAGGTAAGGATGGTCCGATAAGTACTGACTTCGTGCCGTGCGACTAGAAACATTCGATTCCGACAAACGGAAATATTTCGTCGCGAGACATTATTCCGAAGGTAGAGTTGGAAATTTAAAAAGAAAAAGTGAATTTCAGGCAAGCTATCAAGTTAAACAACGTTAAGGGTTTGGTGGGGAAAAATCGACGTAAAATAATGTTCCATGACTCGGAGGAAGAAACAAGACTCTGTTTTTTCCGTTCAAAGATGACGACGGTCTATTCCTTCTTACGAACTAGGTTAATGCGTCTCTTGCATTTGGTTGGCAGCGTTTATGGTGATACAAAACTAGTCGTACTTCAACATGACCATCGAAACAGCCACCTGTGTCCACAAAACCAAACAGTTACACATGCAGATGTGGGGCATCCAATGTTGATGGAACAGAACATCAACGACAAATATGAGTGTGGGAAAACATTTTGAAATGCGCCCCAGAAGACATTACGTAACCAGCGAATGATGCGATCACATAGGTGCTCTGGAAGTAAATTTCAGTTACTATGCAGCAATCAGTCAAAACATAACATTAAGTTGACGCCGTGAACAGTATCCATTTAAAGTATTACACAAATTTAAAGTCTGATAATTATACCATTGAAAGAACTCTTCTTTTCCAATCACAATTCCTATGTTGGTTAACATGACGGACTGGTTGATTCCGGTTCATATAACGTCCGACCTGGGTCAGACACATTCATCTTTTTCCATTCGTGAGCGCGGGATCTTACTGTGCTGCAGTACTTAGAGAAGACTGCATTTTACAACACTCATGTGTGTATGCTGAAGAGTTGGGTGACAGAGAGCTCGGAAACTGGGCATCAACTAGTATGGCAGTCAGTTAGTGCGCAGGTCTGTTGTCAATAATGGAAGCTACATTCAGACTCTCAAATGCCTAGGCTGGAGCTTGAATTTATTGGCCATAATCGCTCCAACTACCTAAAAAAGCATGGTGTTCTGAGTAATCAACACTTTCCAGCTGAAGAAATGAGCTCCGACTCAAGCACGGGCTCCTAATCCTCCCAATCTTCATAGAGTGTCTGCGAAATTTTCGTTATAGTTACATGGATGCTTATCTGTTTCCGTAAGTCCTTCGAGAACTTTAAACGTTTCTACAAGGTCACTTTGTTTCCTTTCCTCTTATAAGGGAGGGTAGATGTTTCAGTTGCTTTTCGTAAAATATTCTTTACTGGGAAGAACCTCGTGGAACGACGCTGTATCATCTCGTATGATCGGACAACTTCTGTACGCAGTATTCTGAGTGAAACCAACTTGTGGAGTGGTATAAGAACCTTTGGCTCCGTACATGAGGGCACGTTTTAATTGATGTAATGTTCTAGGTGTCCTGCCTATTAACACCAGACAGAAATCTTAAAATTATGAGTCACTAAGACCCCCAGATTCCTTAAAACCGATGCACCCACTATATCTATATTCGTTTCTACTTTACCCACTTGTATTAACAGTCTTAAGGTGCCAGTCGAAGACGAGTACTTACATTTCTCTATGTACAGACGACGTTTTCATTCAAATGCTCACTGATGGATTGCATCAACGGCACTTTGTTCGTTGTCCTCCAACAGATATCCCACTAATTTCACGTCATCTGTGAACATACATGGGTCGTTGATGAGCATTAGAGATAACAGCGTCTCTAAAATTGAGCGTTGGAGAATCCTGCTACACAACTGCTCGATATTGTTCCTTACACCTAGACACACAGCTAACCTTTCAACGTGCAAGTCTGAATACAGACAATGGAGTTCGAATAAAATCTCAAGCCCTCCAGTCTCATTACTGACAATTAGTAAACCGGAAAAGACAGCTCCAGAGGACGTTATCTCCTTCGCAAGGGAGTACCCGGGAAATATTGAGATCACTGTATGATCACTCTGCGAGCAGGGTGAGAGTTTGCGGACAACTGTCTCGGGCGTTCATCAATTCTAGTGGTGTTCGTCAAGGGTATCCGATTTCCCTCTTCCTGTTCAATTTTGTCATGAACGACATTCTGGAGGGTGCCCTTCGCGAATCCAGTGGGCTTGGTGTTGAGCTTCTTCCTGGCGCTAAATTGACCGATCTGGAGTATGCGAACGACACTGTCTTATTTAGCCCCTTTTGCCGAAAACCTGCAGACCATGCTGGACAGGTTAAGCGACCGAGCTGGTTTGTATGGAATGCGCTTCGCACCTTCAAAGTGCAGTGTTGCTTCAAGACTAGGGCATTTCCACTCCTACTTTCTTTATTGCAGGTAATTCGCTTGAGACTGTGAAGTTTCACATACTTAGGTAGCACCATCTCGTCAGTCTGTAATATTGTTGATGAGATATCAGCGCGGATAGCAAAGGCACGAGTTGCCTTTTCCAAACTGCGTCATCTGTGGCATCGAAAAGACGTCCGGTTGTCACTGAAAGGAAGGGTATATAATGCCTGTGTGCGTTCCATTTTGCTTTATGGTTCGGAAACGTGGCTTGCTCACAAAGAAGATATCAACAGACTTGTTATGTTTGACCATCGTTATCTCCGCCAATTGGCCCATATTAAGTGGACTGATCGCGTGAGCAATCTGGCCGTTCGCCGGCGCGTATTCCGGAATGCTCGGGATGCGCGATCAATTGGTCAACTAATCACGGTACACAGCTTGAGATGGTTGGGTCATGTTCTCCGTATGCCAGCTGAGCGTTTACCGTACCAAGCATTATATACTGAGACCACCAACAATTGGGTAAAACCGGGTGGTGGTCAACCAAAAACGTGGTCACGAAATATGAAGACCTTGACTGCTCCATTGAACAAAGTGGGTAGGTTTCGCCTGCCTGGATGAGGTCCTCGTGATCAACCAAACCGCTGGTTAGAGACGCTATCCGAGATGACGATGTGTCGCAGTCGATGGCGTACCAGTATCCATACCATTTCTAGTTCTTCCGCTTAGTCTTCTTTTATTAATTTTCAACCTTCTTAGTAACGTTTTCTTCTAGCATATTCCACATCACTGTTGAGGTGAGCGGCGGCCCGAGCCACAGTACCTTTTGGTCAGGTTCTTGACTGTCATGATGATGATGATTACGAGATCAAGTTGTTGTAGGGTAACGCGCATCCTTGTCCCCTAAGAATCTCCTCAGCATTTCTGAGGCCATCTGTGAGGCTGACTGGTTTGTCTCATCAGTTGTCCTCACTGTCTCCAACTTCGTAAATTGAGGAAATCGCCGTCGTCTGCTATTTTCCTGGTAGGTTGACCTCATCATGTAACTTATCAGGAGCCCAGCTAGAAGGTGAGTCAGCAGGCCATTCAGACGTTTCAGAATCGCTGAGTTACTATTGCCAGGTTCCGCCGCCTTGATGCTATTAAGCGCCGATATTACGTCTCCATCTCTGGCAAACTAGACACTGTCTCGACAATGCTACTGTATTTAATGTGTGATATAGAGAACGGCTAAGGTTTGCGGATTTTCTCAGTCCGTCCCTACATTGATATCTTTACAGTTTCTTGTTTCCAACTGCAACATGCATGAAAACCCTCGCCGCAGTACGCTTCAGGGTCTCTGGGAAATTTGCCTGCACAGACCTTCTGACATTCTCCCTACATTTCGGTGGCAGTGAATTATGCGGTTAAGTACTTTCATATACGATGGCTCAGTGGATCTAAGTCTCGTCCAAGCTTTCCGCTTAAAAGTATGTGATTCCCAAACCCTACTATCCCATCATGGTAAAGTAACGCGGAAATTTACCCTACTGAAGGGAGCGAAGTCAATTGTCGATGACAACACACTAGACTCTATTGTGTTACAACAGTCATCATAATCACGAAAACCTTGAGACTGACAAGAAGGTATTGTGGTAAGGGCCGCGGCTCACCTCTACAGTGACGTCACTATCAACACAGCCAAATGCGTATTCAGTGCTTCTTCCATCGAATTTCTTGGGCATCGCATCAACAAAGACGGCATCAGACCGTTACCGGGGAAAACCAACACGATTTCGGATTACCCAATACCTCAGTCTACCAAAAGCCCCCGTCTATTTTTGAGGACTGTCAATTAGTATTACCGTCTTATCCCCAATTGCTCTGACGTGCTGAAGCCACGTTAACTCCCAAAAGTCCGTTTTCACCTCCAGAAGCTATCGCCACTTTCACATCCCTTAAGCAGGGCCTGGCGAACGCCATAACCCTCGGCTATTCGAGCGCTGACGAACATGCACGGTTGGTTTTGAATACCGATGTATCTCAGTCTGCTGTCGGTGCTGTTTTGCAACAAGCCATCGACAATGAAGTCCGACCGTTGTCGTTTTTCTCCCGGAAGCTAAGCTACGGCCTGCCCAAACAAAGTACAGTACCTTCGGCATGGAACCGCTGGCTATCTACTTCGCGTTCAAACGTTTCCGACATGTGTTGGAAGGAGGTCAGTTTACTATCCTTACTGACCACAAGCCATTAACGCACGCCTTCATTATTTCTCTGGACAGGTGTTTCCCGAGAGAAACTCGCCATTTACACTTTATCTCTCAGTTCACGACGGACATCCGTTACATCGACAGTCCAAGTAACCTAGTCGCAGACGCTTTGTCCCACGTGCATATTCATCATTTATCCAGATATCCCATCGATTTAGAGACCATGGCAGATAGCGTTCCTAGTCAGATATTTGAGTGATCATTACCACCCCAACCAGGAAGACGACACCTGGCTTATTTTGCCTCCGGAATGCAAATTCCATTACGCATTTAACAATACTCACTACAGGATTTACCGCGCTTAACTCCGAGTGTAATCACGATGATGGCTTGTCAACGCATACTGTTAAGTCAGATAATCACTTACTTAGGCGCTCTAATGGTGAGACGGATAGGGTCGAGTTTCCCTTTTGCCGTACACGTAGTTGTGAGCGGGCACCAAAACAAAATCGTACGCTTCTCATCCTGACTAGTCAATCGACCCGGCATTAACTGAATAACTTGAGTTCGTGTGAGATACACTCGTACGAATGTTGCACCCACTGTGAAGGACGTAATGCGCTCGCCGTCGTCGATGTAGCCAATGTGAACAGTCGGAAATTAGCACAAGCGTACCGGAATTTCCATGATCAGATTGCTGTCATTAAATGGAGGAGAAAAAGCCGAAACTTGGCTGGAAACCATCTAGGAATTAGTCAACCAAGTTACATTTTTCTCAATGAGCTGATTAACCCGCTAAAGTGACTGTTTCCACTTATGCTCTTTAACGTGGTTCATTTTGTTTTTACCAACGTTGGGTTTACCGGGTTTTTCAGCTTCCAACATTCTACGTTGACTTAAAGTTCAAATGAAGAAATATCAATTGTAGGATTTTGTGATGGCCAAGGAAAGTAACCACAGAGTTCCTCAGACGAATCACACCGTCCGGTAACAAAGCAGCTTATCATAATGTCATCAGATGTTTATTTTTAGTGCAGACACTACTGTCATAACATAATGCTTCGAGGAACAGAGCGCAGTGAGATATGGACCCGCATCTTTTGAGCAGTTTTACAATAAATTATGGAGCTCTGCAACTACGTTGTCTGGAAATATTACAAGAGAAGATCGATACTACTAGCACAGGAGTTAATAGTGAGTTCACATACCCAAAGGAAAAGCGATAAAAAGTAGTATATTTGTGACATTGTCCTACAGTTTACAGATTTAAGAGACGCACTGAAGTTTTTTAACAAAAGATTCAGTATCGCGAAAATCACATTTCATCTTCCCTAAATGTCATGCAAACTCTCCGCCTGGTTTGCCTCAGACATCCAGTTTGTAGCTCATTACCTTAATCTGAGGGTGATTCTGAGCTAGAAGTAAGATATTAGCAGCAAACAAACTTATCAATTGAATAGTCTGGTTTCAGTTTATCAATTCTCAACCGCCTTCAGGTTCGGTCCAACTAGCTGAAAATGTTAACCTAGTTATTTCGTAAGTTCACACAGTTACCAAGATTAACATGTGTGACTTTAAAATGCAACATAGAAGTTACATTTTAAATTCATCGCTAACAAACAGGAACGCAATGAGGAGAAAACGAGCACCGGCATTCATTGCTAGGACAAAAGGACTTGTGAAAAAAATAAGGAATCTGAAAAAACATCGTCGTCTATAAATATTGCATGTTTTGATGATAAGAAAATCTGAACAAGTAAAGATGATAGTCACTTTGTGCGAAAATGTCCACCGAAAAAGCGCGCGCTCACACATTATCCATTTGCGATATAAATGCAGAATGGTGAATCAACAGAAACACAACCACGAAAGAACCGAATTCCGATCCGGGGATGAACAACGTACGCGGTGTATCAACAAAAGAAAGAGACAAGTGCGGGGTGCTAGTTCAAGACAACTAAAAAAAATCCCCTTCACCGTGCAAAACAGCCAGTGCGCTCCACGCTTCTGGTTCCCATGGTTTAATACCCTGACAAAGTAATTCATACTCATCCTCTTTCGAGAACCCATACATACCCATACTGGATTCGGAGCTGGAAGAGTACAAGTCTGCATGATAGTCCGTTGGGATGTAATACGGAGAAGCTCGGTTGCGCTCGAGAGTTCGAAGGTGGGTACGACCAGCCCGGGTAGCACGTACACCTCGACGACCGCGATTCCCTCGACCTCGTGTGAAGCCAGTTTGAGTGTTGTTATTGGCGGTAGAGGCAGAAGCTTCAGCAGGTTCTGATTTCTGAGTGCATTCTGTTTTTATAGAAGCATCCTGTGTGGAAGTTGCTCTGAAATTCGAGCGGAGGCCTCCACGAGCTCTGTTAGAGCGTGCTCTAGAGGAATTTGTACGCTGCTTTAGGACAGCATGTGAAGGTTTGATTTCAGTTTCTGAAGCCCCTGTTGTGGAGCAGTTCTTTTTCGGCTGGTTATTCTGTTCGGTAGTTTTGGAATCAGTATCCTTTTTCAGTGCAACGCCAGTTGGGTTGTTGACTTGACTTCCTGACGGGATATGACTTGGTCCGTTCGCGGAAGTGCAGGTCGCTTTCGATGGTGCGTCTTTTTTTACTGTCTTGCGAGCGGAGGAACGTTTTGCTTTGTACTTCCGTTTCGGTCTACAATCTTCCGGTCTGCACTCGGGGGGGATTTTGGTGCATCGTTTTTTCGGATTCCGGATAATCCGTGTACTCTCGACCGCACCTGTGTAAGCCGATATTTCCGCTTTGATGTCAGTCAACTCCGGCTTGACCTCAAGCTGAAGAGTGGACAGCAATTGAGAATTAAGTTGTTCAATTGTATATAACATATGATCTTGTTTGAGCTGCCAGTGGCTATTACGCGGAGCGAAGCGCCGAATAAGATTGGCTGCATTGATCAACATCATTGCATTCATATCTCTGTCCATTCTTCGGCGGAAGTGAGCGTGCAATCAGGTTCTGAAATTGGATAAAAAAAGGGAATGGTAAAAAACGATAATCCGCAATTTTTGCGCTGTTTGACTTACAAGACCTCATGGGCACAGTAGTCAGAATGTACGAACTTAAATAGGAGCAATGGTGATAACAGATGATGAACTGCTCCGGCCAACATGACAATTTTGTATGTTACGATTGAACATATTGTGTACTGAACATAACAATGACCCATATACTTGTGTTGACGCTAGTCCAGCGTATCAGACTAAGAGGCCACAAAGAATAAGGTAGAAGCAAGTTGAAAAGAACGCAGATTCACATAGCAATAAAGCAACCCAGGCAATACCGTCCTCCGGACTCCAGTCTGGAAGCTGACGGCACCTTACAGAGGCAAACCCTGATGCTACAGCCGTCGTCTAATAAGCCTAGTCATGAGCTACCTGCCTGCTGTTTTCTGCACAAAACCAAGCGGATCAGTAAACAACAGGTTAGTATTTGTAAAACGTATCCGAACCATCATACATGTACGAGTATCGACTTCTAAGATGATTGGTTGTGAGGAAAAAACAAGATGCTTGTGCGGTGACCCCACCACGCCGACTACTATGAGTGGAAACAAGTGACCGCAAAAACCAAATTCTCCAAAAAGCTTCATATTTTGAAGTCGCGTGAGAGGAATGTGTGCGCTAAAGTGTTGTACACTATCATCCAGTGAAAGGTCGATCACGCCACAGATAGGGAAGTCACCGAGCGCCACATGCACCTTAACAACTTGACCACTAAGTGCATCCGTCAATCAATCAAGACTAATACAACCACACAAGAAGCAGACTCTTCGACCATCTTCAACGCGTCATCATTAATCACAAGTGCGGGAACAGACAGTGGCCAATCTCGGAGTAGCACTATTCGCTTTGCAATAGTGTGCAAGCCAAAACAACGAGAAAACATAGTCAGTTTGTCCAAGACGTCCTATGCTGTTTGTGCAATATTATGGGTTAATTTTTTTCGCATCAAGAACGCAACGACTGTCATGTAGGACGTATGCCTAAGCATCAATTATATATGCGAGATGAAATACAAAAATTTGAACGTATGGGAGCCTCCTGGCAAAATTTTCAGTGATTAATCATCACTTGGTCATGTGATCGAAAATAATGATAACAGATGTGGATATAGATGTAAGGTGGAAATAAAGAATAAGAATAGAGAGAATGCTCAATAAATATACTACCAAGGTAGCGATAAATTTACAACCATCTATTTTCGAACACATAACAGTGGTTTCACACGGTGTATAGCAAGCGTTTCGGAAAAAAGTTTGTCGATTGTCTGACAGATAACACCGAAGATTTTGCCCATAGGCTCCCGTACGTTCAAATGTTTGTATTTTATTTCGCGTACGCAATTGAGAAGAGCGAACGAAACGATGCATAGGCATCCACCTTACATGACGATCGTTGCGTTTTTTTAATTTATTCGGGGACAACGTTGTTTCATAGTTCAACATTGTTAATTTGATTCACGTCTCAAGGTTGACTCCTATATATCACCAACGATAAAGTTTACCAAGAGAGATAAAATTAAGTGACCACGTCACACACAAGATGTATATTAGAGAAGTAAACACATAGTTAACATAAAAACTAGCAGTGTTCGTGGGAGCTCAGTGGCAAGCATATCCCGAAACCAATCACGTGGTGGTGGGTTCCAGCCTCGTCTATGTCTAGATGTAGACAGCCCCGTAGTATTCAGTTTACATGTGACATTATATGTCACGAAATAACGAACACCAGGTAGTGTAAAAACGGGAAATTAGGGAAGCATGTTAAAGAAGTGAGCACAACGAGACGCAGCACAAAAAGACAGGGAGAAATTAGCAGCCAAGATACGATGAATTATTATGCGTCAAGGTGTCACCGATTACAGCTTCGTCAAACCAGGCAGCATCTCCAACGGCAAATGTTACAAATCCTTAAGTTCTCAACAGAAAGGGAGCAAGGCTAAACGTAAGTTGTCCCGTATCGGGGTTATAAGTCGTTGTCTGATCATTTATATTGCCATTATCCGTTAGTTATGAGTTTGGAAAAGCAAATCTGATGTAATTGACACCGATCGACAAAGGATATGCTAGAAACATTGTCATTGGTGTGGCACACGGTGTTCACAGATCCCAGACATCCATGAACACAATCGAAGTGGTAGGTAGTTGGCGAGCGGCTCAAATCGGCTAGTAATCAAACGGTTGCGGGTTTAAGCCCCGATGATTTAGATCATTACTGCTTAGGCGACTTGACAGCAGAAGATTCGCACATGGTCCATAAATTCACCCGACATCAAACATTTTGTGTTACAAAAGTTGAGGCCTAAGCTACGTCAATATTCTACTTGGACGAGTCGACAAGTGAACGTGTAGTGCAATCTATAGACATTAGTGTTCAGCGTATTTTAAATTGAAGTCTAATGTTTAGGAGTATTTTCGAGGTGTCATAGTTTCAGCCTGCCAGGACTCAGTCTAGAAAATGGAAGATAGCCGAACACTCCTGTCACAATCAACTTGAAATTTCGAAGGACTGCTATAAACTGTCATAAGACCTAACTCGGCCTGAAACCTGACAGTAAATTGCTTTCAGGGAACTGACATACTTCTTGGGCATATATTTTCTTCATAAGTAGTCCCAAAGTGCCGCTGTCAGCCGAATCAAAGATCTTTCTGATACTAAATAAAGACGAAAAGCACGAGTGGCGATGTGAAAATATTTAGTGGAATGTGAAAACGTGACCAACGCAGCTGTGGCCAAGATGAAATCAAGACTGCTTCTTGTGGACATTTCTCACGCGTAGTCTACGCAGTGAGATGACTGCTAGCAGCTTCAACACCATAGGAATCAGGTTAATCCCTCAATGGTTTGCACGCGAATTGCGTGAGCTTTTTTAAAGATGGAGATAGAGTTGTTCAAACCTGTCGGCAGAAAAAGCTCCAGTGACCGACAGTTTCTGGAACACAGCCACCAGCTCTTCAATCATGGCTAGGCTACCATCGATACAAAGAGCAGGAAGAAGCCTGCCTGAGCCCAGTGTCGTATGATACTTCAAGGACATAACCCCAGGTAATACCTGTCTCAAAGAGAGAGGAGAAATGTAAACTGCCCAATGAGCCAGAGAGTTGTCCGAAGCCCTAATCAATGGGGCGGACTGTCGACCGAACTGCTGTTGGAAGTGTCCACCCAGCGATTTTAGCGTTATTGCAGGTCATGGATAGGCTCGCCAACAGATTCGCAGATTACCTCGCTCACATTTGACCTTCTGTAATTTGTTACAAAGATGAGTTATAGAAGCTCTTGGGAGCAGTCGCAAGCCGACGGAATATTCTGGCAAGCGTCAGGAAGTCCGATTGATCAACAAGAAGCCCGGCTGCTGGTACGGGCAATAATAATAATAACAGTAATAACAATAACATCAGTAACAAAACACGAGGCAGTAACACCTTTACGTAATAAATGTCAGATATCTGCTCAATGTCATCGGGTGGGTGGGATCTCAGAAAAGATGCAGGTGCATTCTGGTAAGTGTAGAGCGTCTGTAACTCCGCCCATCATTATCATCATAACGGTCTTGAGTCTAACCAGAAGTTATTGTGGCTCGGGCCGACGCTCACATCAAGTGACGTGGAATACCTAGGAAGAAAACTGTTAAAAATGTAAAAGAATTAACAGAACAAAACTAAGCAGGGGAACTAGAAATGGTACGAATGCAGACATGCCATCGACTGCGACTCATTTCCATCTTGGATAGTGTTTCCAATCAGCGATCTGAGTGATCATGGGGATCCAAACCAAGCAGGCGACACCTACTCACTTCGTTCGACGGAACAGTCATGTTTCGTGAACACGGTGTTGCTTGACTACCACGTAACTTTATCCAATTGTTGATGGCCCCAGTACATAATTTCCGGTACAGTAAACGATGAAATTACGTAAGGAGTACGTGATCCAACCATCCCAGGCTGTGCAATGTGAGTAGCTGACCAATAGATCGCGAATCCCGAACGTTCCGGAATACGCGCCGACGAACAGCCGTGTTGCTCACGCGATCAGTTTACTGACTGTAGGTAAGTTGGCGCAGACAGCGGCGGTCAAACATAGCAGGTCTGCCTACATTTTAATTTCGAAACAGATCACGTTTCTGGACCAAAGAGCAAAACAGGACGTACACAAGTATTATATACTCCTCCTTTCAGTGATAACTGAACGTCATTATGACGCCACAGATGACCCAGATTAGCAAAGACAACTCGTCCATTTGTTATCCTCACTGATGTCTCAGCAATATTAAAAGCTGACGAGATGATGCTACGCAAATATGTGGAAGTGTCTACAGTCTCAAGCGGATTCCTTGCAATAAAGAAAGTAGGGGTGTGAATGCACCAGTCTTAAAGTAACACACTGCTCTTTAAAGGTACGCATTCTATGCAAACCAGTCCGGCCATTCACCTTGTCTAGCACGGTCTGCATGTCTTCAGTGGAGGGGCTAAGTAGGATAATGTCATCCGCATTCCCCATGTCGGTTAACTTGGCAGCAGAAGCTCAACGCCCAGCCCACTGGATTTCTCAAGCGCACCTTCCAGAAAATCATCCATGAAAAAAAATAGCTCAGCTACTTTAGATAAATCAATTTGCGTCCGACGACCAAACGTACAATGAAGTTGGCACATACTAGTACATGGCTGGAATCTAAATAGGTGCTCCAGACTGACTTAGTCTTGCAAATTGCCACTCCGTCGGTGTCTGACGGTTATGCGATTAATCCGTGCCCATGGTTTGTCCGACGGCATAGATTTTAAACTGACAGGAGTATTAGTCAGAAACAGACCATTATTAATAAAAAATTGCAACGAACGTTCGACGAATATCGTGAGATCGCTGACCTCCTAAGTTACGGCTGCCAACACTAAGGCTGCTTACTTGGGAATCCAAGTCCCCAGTACCATAATGTTCGTGGGCCGAACAATGTGCAGAAGGTTAGTGAGCTATTGATAAAATTCAAACTTGGTTTCGTCTGGATTATCGGCTACAAGAACACATGTCACATTAAGAGGCAGACAACGTTTGTTATGTAGGCTTCTCAGTGCTCTATTCGTGTCTTTAAGTCAGGCAGTGCAAAGACGGTTGTTGAGGGAGACCCACTCAAGCTGTTCCAACCGGGGCTTGAGTAGCATGACCTTTAGATAAATGCAGATTATATAGGCAGCAGGAATCAACCGACGGAAGTTAACAATATAGCACTGCGCTAAAACCCTAAGACCATACTTCAACGAGTCGGCAGACATCGATGACGTAGGGTCGTTAATGTACGCACAAACGCTGTTTGCTCATCTACTTGCACAACTTTTTGAACACTGTAGATGGCAAGTCAAAATGGTGTCCTGGGGTAGAAGGTTGTCTTCCAGCAAAAGGTGTCACTTTGGTGGTCAGCGCAATCACATGGCGACTACAACTTCCGTCGCGAACTACGAACAAGATAAGTGGCCGATAGGTGCTAAAAAACACAAAGTGGACAATTATCTAACAAACAGATGAATAGGACATTGTTTTAGTACGGTTAGAAGCCTGCACCAAAGAGTGACAGCGAGAGACGGAAATCATAGATGATAATCAGTTTTCTTTGCCAAAGAGGAAACATCCGTTTACCTCAAGGCAGGTAATTGAAGTCCTGAGGTTGCACGACTTTTTGTCATAGTGCCAGCCTGTCTTCTTACGGCGTCTGCAAACTGTTTCTTCAACTTTTAAAATAACAACAGCATTAGATACATCAACATAGGACACAAAAACCTCGGCAACAGATTTATATTACCCGAAACTTGCAAGTACACATCGTTGCAAACTGACATACTCATAGTTTGAAAAAGCCGTACGCATGCACTACTTTCGTCTGACCATCTTTAGTCCATCGAGTATTCTTCCATGAGCTGGCTTGTAGAGAATGCAAGTTCAAACATACTTTTAAAAGTGTCCTCTATTTGTGGGTAGCCTACATGACCCTACCTTTTATCACAGCTCGCTCTTGTAACGTGTTGTTACTTATCAACATTAGGCCAGTATTTCGTGTCAGTTCCACTTATAAACAAAACTCTGTCGTTCACATGTATCCCCGTGAGCCGAAGCATCTGGCACTGAGCCAATGACTCCTGTGAACTCGCACAGGAAAAAATGAACTTCTGTAGTCGATCAACTGAGCTGAGTAGAAAAACACTTTCACCGGACGGTTATAGGAACCTGTCATACTGAATGGCAACGAGAACTGACAGGCTACTAGAATGTTCCGAGTAAGTAAAACAAGACCGTTAGTTGTATAACGGTTACTCGAACGGTGGTCAAGGGACGACTATCTCGCTATTCTGTAGTCACGGAAATACGATGTAAAAAAGGGGTGGTAAATAGAAAAGAATCCTTATATAAAGACGCGATAGACGCCGGCAACGGTGTCAGAACGAAGCCATTTACAACAGTGCCGGGGTGACACGAAGAAGTCATAAGACTGAAACGCGTACTCAGTGCCTGTTGCATTCTAATAAAAAACGGAAAAAGATAACTGTTACTGCTGCTAGCCGCCCGATGCACCTTTGGCCGCCACAACAGTGGACCGATTGTCTGGAATGAAGGTATCAAAAAGAGTGGACGTTGTCCTGGTCACCTCAACCACCAGATATAAATTTTATTGAATATACTTCGAACTGATCGATAACGAAGACCGTAACTGTGAAAACGTTTTCCAGTTGAAACATGCACTCGTTGTAGAGAAGGATAAAGGTTGTTATCTGTACCGAAGGGAGAGCTAACAACTATTAAACCATAAATGCCAGAGACTATCCCTTTCAGGTAAGTCAACGCTGAAAAGATGGACGTTCCTTGGCTTGAACATTTCTGCTAAGCAGTGCAGAAACATGAAGGACAGTACAGTGACACCCCTCTCAACTCTGCTGAACGTTTTTCCGTGGAAACGGGGAACGTCTTGTGAGACAGTGAACAGCCGTTTCAATGTTTTCAAATACGTAGATCACATTAATGGTGGATTGGTGATTGTTCCCGAAGGAAAATTAATGAGGTCGTGGATACATACACACAAACAAGTGAATAACACCGAATGAAGAATAGCAAAAAGTGAATTTTAAAAAATGTCTGAACAACTTGTGGGCGGCCGGTAATTTGGTTTATGGGTAACGCTCCACTCTTGACACAGAATCTTCTGGTTCGGAGAAACTTCCGTGTCGACAGTGTAACGTTACGAATAAGCTAAATCAACGGTTGCTCGCAAGTTGTTCTGACAATATGATGCACAAGCGCTCCCAAGCATAGCGCGAAAAAAGAACTTTACGTCGCATATATGGTTGGTAAGAATTTCCCGCGCAACTTGTTATTCACGAACACCGTTACAAGTTTTGAACTGGTAAGTGATTCAGTAGGTTTGATAATTTAGATGTCCGACTGCAAAAAATGTGGAGTTCAGCGGGATTCGAACCAGCGACAGAAACAACGTCCAAACGCGGCAAATGCTTTAGTAGTTGAGCTACGATGTCACGCCGTAAGTTCGGAAATTTCACATTTGGACCTAGTTTCCCATCCAATTAACTGTGTCATTGTTATAATACTTTGCGGTATTTGTTTCACTTCTTGAGTTGGCAATCTATTTACGATTTCCATTTCAGCTGTCATACGCCAATTGTTGGATGAATAAATTCTATCATACGGGCCTCTTACTCTTGTTTCTGAAGCGAGATTGTTGGTTTGCGCCGTCAAATCTGATTGTCCACAATAGCGAGCAACTTCAGCGCTGAAGATAAAGTTAAACATGACGGTTGTGTGGTCAAGTAATCTAAGAGGAGCTGATATCTCGAGATTACCGAACATCAAGTCTTTATTGATAAGAACATAATCCAGTCGAGATGGGGCTTGACTGGTTCGATACCGTCTGTAATCACAAATGGGTTCGGTTAAACCCAAGAAAACCAACATTTTGTAGCCAGCGAGTCCTCGGAGTCAAAGAGTGAACCAGCAAGCTGATTGCATACAAGCTGCTCTCCCTATCACAAGGACATAAAAATATCCTAACGAGGTCATTCTTTCAAAACTGGTAATCATTAATTCATCACGAAGGTCAGAAGACAACAGAGTACACCAATTATCCCATTATTCCAGTTAGTCAGTCTTATGGAACATCAGATCGACCCCGATATCGCAGATAATAGGGGATCGGTAAACTGAATGGCATTAAGTGAAGTATGAGAGTAAAGAGCTGTCCCAAACCTCTGTCAGAAGTTCTATCAGCACGAAATAGGAGCATGTTCTTGATCTCCAGCTCCGAGTCTAAATCAGACGCACGTTTTAGCAATGACGATAAGGAGCAACCCTGAGGAGTAACAGTTCTTCTGGTTAATTCAACTTACTAAGTAAACTCTGAGCATTCGTCTACAAGCATTTCGGAGTTAACAAGTTAATAAGTGGAACTAGACTCTACAAACAAGAGAGTGATTCTACTGAAGTCGGCTGGGACCCGCTTTCTTGTTTGCGATTGACTTACAGTTGTGAATACCTAAAGATCCATTAATGGAATTAAAAAACGACCGGCGCGACTCAAGAAATCTTCCTTGTGTTCCCCGCGTTTCTTTCTTGATCGATCTGAGTGAAAATATATTCCTCTGGAACCAAAACAACGACGCCGGAAGCGTTCCATAATATGGGCTGTCATGTCTTGATAAGTAACTGCAACCTTGAGAAGTTGCGAGCATATACCATCCCTAGATGATGGGGGGGTTGGGGTATGCAAAAGCATCACTGAATAAGAACGTCATCCAAAGTCATGGTATATACAAGGAACCCCAAATGATTAAGGTGCTGTTTCGAGACATCATTAGGTAGATCAGCGACACCTCGAATTATAATGTACTGCAACCGATCGACGGAGAGGAACTCCTTTTCTAATTTCCTGTACTTTTGGCGCTCGACTTAGGAAATATCTAGGTGTACCGAGGAACCAGGCTGCGATGGAAACTTGTGGACAGCCATAAGAGTCTACTCGGTCAATGTTGACCATTCAAGCACCACGTGAGCGAGCCGAGGTTTGCCGACCTGTTTGGAGCCGACTTCCAGCGCCAACCGGGTGATTGAAAACAGACGAGCTAGACTAATATCCACTTTGAAATAAAGGATGTACAAAAGTCTCTGATCATGTTCACAACAAAGATAGAGTGAATTTCTTAAGCATTCAGGAAGGCCCTGTACAATAGGTCTTTACGGGTCTCGTAACAGCAGCAGTAGCTGTATTTTTCGATGCACTCCAATACCCTTTTGCAGCGAAAGCTGACTGCTGGGTTACAGTAAAGGCATACCTTTGTTGACTCAGCGCTCTTTATCCACACTTCCCTTCAAGCCTTCCTTTTTA
>LUCH01004438.1:0-43609 GCA_013368495.1 Paragonimus heterotremus | reverse complement strand
ACAAACAACGACAACGTTCACGCCACCGAGCTCGGTTAGCCGCCATCTCACCTAACGTTTCAAGCCAGCCCGGAGGACGAACTCGATCTGCAGTGCCCAACCCCTTGAATGATTTCATTTGTCTACGTCAGGTCATCATCTGTCCACCTCGCACCTTACGCCAGTCGGCCGCAGCGTCGGCAAACAGTGGTCGGTGTGGTAAGCGATTAGCCGGCATATTTAATACATGACCTAACCATCTAAGTCAGTAAAAATGTAGTGACTGGACAAAAGAACTCGTTTTACAATCAATGCCAAATACCCGCTTCCTAACCTCCTCGTTGCTCAATCGCTGATGCCACTCGATACCAGCGACTGAACGCATACACCGGTGGTCAAATGCCTGAAGACGGTTCACGTCTTCTACCCTGAGCGGCCATGTTTCGCTGTCGTAAAGTAATACAGCCCTCACTGTTGTCTGATATACGCGACCCTTAAGTTTCAGGGAAATACCTCCCTGTCGCCACAAGTGTTTCAGATTAGCAAACACTGCCCTAGCCTTGGAAATACGCGCATCTATTTCATTCCCTACGCCTCCGCTGACGCCGCTGATGCAGCATCCCAGGTATACAAACTGATAAACAACTTCCATGACTTCATTATCTAACATTAAACCTACGTAACCACAGCAATCTTGCAGAAGTACTTTGCATTTTGAGGCTTCGAAACGCATTCCGAGGTACTTACCAGAACGCGAAATAGCGTTTGGCGTTGTTTATGTCGCTTGAAAGTTGTCAAACAGCAGTACTTTGTTGTCAGCATAATCAAGATCAGTCAGTCTTTCACCAGGTAGGAGGCCCACACCGGCATCATTTGAGTGCCGCAAACAGTCTTCCGTTATTTCGTCCATGACGAAGTTGAACAAGAATGGTGAAAGGGGACAGTCTTGACGAACGCCGCTCACGGTGCTGAAACTGTCAGATAGTTCACCGTAAACCCTAGCCTGAGCAAAAGTGTGGGAATAAAGTGCCGACAGTATGTTCACATACTTGGTCGGTACACCGCTGCGTTTAAGCGACTCCAAAGGTGTAGATCAATTCACCGAATAGAACGCATCTTTATAATCGGGAAATATGGCAATTGTTGGCCTGCGATATGCATAACGCTGCTGCCACAAAATTTGACGAAGGGTAAAAGTGTGATCTATACATCCCCTTCCAGGACGAAACTCTCTCTGTTCTTCTCAAGTGTTTAACTCCCGAGCTGCAGTGAGTCGACGAAGTATAGTGGAGGTCAGAACCCTTGAAATGACTGGAGTCAAGCTAATTCCCCTATGGTTTTCACGTGAGCTCCTGATACCCTTTTTAAATATAGGAACTATTATCGCGTGACCTCAGCTCGGAGGGATGGTCTTCGTCGTCCACACAAGTTGAAACAGTTGAGTCAAGGCCTCGACTAACACCTCTCCACCTTCTTTAAAAAGTACTGGCACTAGATCATCTGGACCAGCGGCCTTATTACGATTGAGAGCCGAGATGCAATTGCGAACCTCAGTCTCAGTGGGTGGTTCTTAATCTACCGACTAGGGCGTTACATCACAAGTTTGTGGAGGCATCACGGTTGAAGCAGGAGGCCCGCTAAGTTGGCCCTCAAAGTGTTCCGCCCAGCTTTCCAACCTTCTGGACTTGGTGAACCGTAGAACTTTGTATTGTCGGCGGTCAGTTTATTGCTGCACCGACTCACTTTGCCTTTCCAACCAGTCTTTCTTTATTCATCAAGTTGGCGAATATTCTGGCTCCTTAGGCTCCATTGCTTGGGTCCGTTTTGGAAACGTCACAAGTCTCACCTTTCTCATATCCAGTTGGAAATAGTTGCATTTTTCTCATCTAACCAGTCTGGGCGTTTCTGATGCAGGAAGCCTATCGTCTCGATGACTGATGTCGTGATCTGAGGTGTTGCCACATACCCTCGGAGGATAATGTCTACGGGAGCGTCTTTCAGATAAGCAACAACTGCACACCGAACTGCCGTCTTCGTCTTTGAATTATGTAATTATTCACCATCTAAATTCTGTCGTCATCCAGATGATCTACAACAAGCAGGCTTGCAAACATGAATAAACAATCTGGCCCCGACCACCCTACATTCAGCCCACCGTATTACTTGCATGATACGTACTTCTCCAGTGTCACTTTGTTGCACGGTCACGCGGTCGAGCAAGTGATAGTGACCACTTCGTGGGTGAGTCCAGGTCGTGGTATCACTTGCTTCCGGCTGTAATTGGGTGTTTGTCATAGTCAACTCATGAATAGCACATAGATTGGGCAGACGATCATCATACTCATCATCATCATCATCATAGACAGCAATACATCAGTGGTTCATCATACTCATTGACTGAGCCAATGCCTTGGGGTTCGCAGACTCTCGGCCAGGCTGTTGAGTCACGTCCAACTCGAACGTTGAAGTCATGCAGAACAAACAGCCGGTCACACACCGGTATCAAGCGGATTGTGGCGGACAGGTTGATCATAGAACTAGTCCTTTCTGTCGTCGGTGCGACACATAGTTAGACCGTAGGCACTAAGAAATGTGACAGACTCACCTTGAACTAGTCGCAGGCTTATAGACGTGGCTCGAGGACGGGTACTGTGCAGTTCGCCTATCGTCAAGGGATTTATATGGCCAGCTACTGCGAAACAGACACCGCGCTCTCGAGCACCGTCTGCCGGGTAACCTATCAAGTCTAAAGTGTACACATCACCTGTTTTCCGGAGCTTACCCCGGTCAACAAGCTTAGTTTTACTCTAGACTGCGACAAATGATGCGGTAGCGGCTCCGTTCCATGGTGATCGATGCGGTGCAGCGTTTCGGTCGTCCCGTGCTACAGAAGCTTGGCAGTGAATGGACATTCCACGTTCCGGTGTACAACGTCTTGCGTTCACGCGCCTGTCTCAGACTGACATGTGGGACCATAGATTTAATTTCTGACTGGGACAGAAGAAATAAGAGTTTTCTTGAAGACCCTACCCAGAGCCGGTGACTCAAAAGCCCGACTTATTTGGAAGTTGGAGCTAACCCAGCTCGTGGGCGCAGTAGATAAGACGTTGTCGACTCATCCCAATTACTGTTGCGCTCAGCAAGTGTATTGTAAACCGCATAATGCTTTTTATAATTTGTGCAGGTTTTTCGACCATATAAAATAATACGCCGGCGGTCAAAGTCAGCCACTGGGTGACCGGAATGTTCCTTGTTTAAGAGGTTCTTTTCTAACTCTAGAGACGACAGTGCTGCAACTTTAAATATAATTCTGCCTTATTGGTTGGCAGCATCCGAAACGGATTAGCCTGTCACAGTGACTGAAGCCAAAGGACGTCTGCGCTTCAAACACACCCCACATGACGTGCACTGCGCTACTTGCGGTTCCACTCAAACACCACGTATCCGGTGTAAACCCGAAGGAATAAGACCAGTAGGTGTGTGTGTGAGGTCTTTGTGTCCAACCGGCCAATGCTGGTTAGGTATTTGAATGGCTAGCAGGAAAACGAAACCCTTATCTCAGAAAATAAACTGAGATAGGCTGCAGTGACAAAATCCATACTGAGAAGAAAGATAGGTAAAATGTAATACGAGAGACACTTCAGTATACGAGTGCACGTTATCGCATTCCAGAGGAGATAAGACTTAAGAACAACATTCAGATTTGACTGTGAAAACAACGGACAAATCATTCATTATACAATACACCAACAAAGCTGAAGAGGAGAATGGATAGGAGACCGCAGACACTCACGTTTCGGAAAAGAGGAGCGAATTAGTTGTCAAACGACCATAGTCTTGGTCGATGCAATCATTAAAGAAACAATGGATATACTGATATGACCTACCTGAGCTTAACGTACTCATCGTCTCTTCGCCGACGGTGCACTATGAGTCCGTTGCTGACCTACTGAGCAAAGGCGGCCAGCGCATTCGCGGCCGCACACATCACAACGCCTTATAGTCATGTCACCACGACCTTTGGCACTGATGATTCCCTTGCGTATCGCGCGCTTTCGTTCTCGGCCGCGTATGTACTCATTGCCTGAACACCCTTACGCAGCCAGCAGTGCAACAAAAAAAACCTATGAGCTCGACTGCTTTTTATCCTACTGCTTCCGTTTGGTCTGTCTGACATGGCTGAAATCCTAGCCAGCATAGCTCTCCAGATGAAAACGCACATGCCTGATCATCACGCTAAGGTAGCACGAAAGGTCACCATCACCACCACCACCACCACAATAATAATAATAATAATAATAATAATAATAATAATAATAATAATAATAATAATAATAATAATAATAATAATAAAATACATTCAGACACACACTCACAATGACGTTGTTGTGGTGGTCGGGGAGCGCTTCTGAACGGTAAAGTAATTGGCTGTAAGGCCTACAGCTAAGACGGTAACCATAACCAGGTGCATGTGCACATAAGTGTCTCTTGACTTGGACCACTGTGATGGACTAATCAGGATACGGATGCTGACGGAATTATGATGCATGTGCGTGCTATATGCCTACGATTATGCTTCAAGTGAACTCGTTCTGGCTACATTCGGTGACAGTGTTAGATTACACTTGCATGTGGATTTGCGTAACTTAGGTATCACCGAATTAGCTGAACATTACCTGAACTAATTTAGTTGGACTGCCGTGGTATTTTGGTGTTTTACGTGATATCGTATTTGAAAACTAAAACCAAAACACCACAGAGCAACTTACCAGCGAGCATCATCACAGTTCCCTCATAATAAATCATCCTGTCCAGTGGTCATATGACTTATTGAATCACATAGACTGAATATGGCCAGGTCTCCCAGATGTAGACACGAACATTCGGGTTAACAGATTCCACTCTATCGCTACAGCCACGTCAGTCGAATTGGCAATCTCTCCGTCCTATGTCAGCTTTAAATAGCCTAAAAATGTAAACGCAAACGAAGTAGTTCAAGTTCACTTGCATCAGTGCAAAACTGTTTGGGCTTACGACCCACAATCAATCAAGCCCACCATTCGGAACAGTGTTTGCGTAACTGATAACAAACACGCCGTCCGTAACCTCTATTGACCGTTTGTCTGACTCACCCCAGTTACTGTTTTCATACTTATTCTGTTGTAATTAGCCTGATGGACAAACACAGAAAACAAGTATTTTCCGCTGCTTTGTCGTTCTTACGGTTATTACTGTTGTTACTAGACCTCTAAGCGATATATTGTCTTCTTTATTGAATCACTTATTCACTTAGCGTTGTTTGGTTCAGAACGCCTTCTTGCCAAGCGTAATTATTTTGTTCGTCGTTTATGCATTTTATGGACGATGCAATGTTTCTTTGGTTGTTTTCAAATACCTTGTTATCAGTGTTTTTTTATTTTTGTCATTTTTCCTTATTTTACCGAACCGTAAGTTTATACCTCTTGTTTACGTATCACAGCACTAATTAACCTAACACCTTTGTGCTATGAGTGAATATGTTTCACTGGCTTCAAAACTAATGGTGCACCAATGTTTTTGTATTAGTTTAATTTTCGGGTAGTCTGCTATTTCAGTCATTTTGTTCGATTGCGTTGTGTTCCCAGCGTCATGCCCTTCTGCACCTGGTCACCTACGGTCACTTTGATGTTCAGAATGCCCCTTTTCTGTTCCATTCTTGTTGTGCATTGCAGCATCAAGGTTCCATCGTATTTTCACTTCCTGCCTTACGCCATTTGCTTGGATAACAGAAAAGCAAGTTATGCTGAAAAGCATGTTTCTCTGACTATTGACCTTGATATAAATTGGGACAATCCCTCTCCTCAAGAACGTGCAGCCCTAGAGATTCTCCAAAAACGTTCTTTTTCAAGCTCTCAGATCGAAGCAATGGATGCAACGTATATGGAGAACTGGAAAGCAGTTATCGTAAGCGTTTTTAGAGAATTATTTGAATGTTGACTTTTGTTTCCACTTTTAACGCATCCAGTTTGTTGCCAGGGTTGACTGAGCTGTCCGTTTTTTGACTTTCTGCGATCAGTGTTGAGTATTCGTTGTCCGCTACCAATAAAAGCAAAATATCAAACAATACCGGAGGGCGCAAGGACAGCAGTAGCATGCAGAAGTATTTTCAACACATCATACATAAGGGATCAAACATTCGCCATGCTTGAGTGTTTTGTACTTAGTGTCACATCCAATGGATTCTTCAGCAACACATTTAGCGACCCCCTAGATCTCCGATTGAAGATGCTTGGCGCACAGACTGAAGGAGACAGCGAGGCGAACTGTTTCATCATATTGAAAAGAATCTTTGTCTTACCACTGCCAGTCAATCGTAGGTTACACTGATCGGCTGCAACAAACCTGAAGGGAAGGTAATACACGAAGTACTGCTGAGCCAGCAAACGTGAGAATCGTATTCCTCATAAATCCATCCTTTAATGTTATTAGCGATTTTACTAAAGCACTAACTGTAGAAACCGCATAATTACCAAAGACATACTGTCCTGCCTATGGATTCACAGGATACATCCTTTTGCTAGAAAGCTCGTCCTTCTGTTGTTGTGAGCAGCGCCGGTTTTCAAACGTCACGACCTAGTCAACCACAAATCGACACACTTAAACTAACAAAGACAAGCGCCTTACGCTTACCAATGTGCACTTGCCTCTGGTCTAAGTACCCGCCCACCAGGTGACATTGAAGCACAAGCAGTGTATAAGTACGGTGCTGCCTCATGTGGTACTGCTACTCGTTCAACTGCCAATCGCTGAGTCTTTATGCGATCATTGAAAATTCTTGATTCCCACCGGAATATTCCGTCCAACAGCGAGTATAACTCTACCTGCAAGGCTACTCGCATGGCGTTCCGGAAGCAACTACGAGAGGATCACGAGGCCTGGTGGACACACTGTGCTATCGAGATGGAACAAGCCGCTGCTACCAGGAACTCGGAAAGTTTCTCACCCCGTCCGAGCAACTGGTAGCAGGAAGTTAGATGTGAGCGATGTAATCTGCGAAGCCAATGGTGAGCCTGTTCAGAACCTGCAACGACGCTTAAGGCGCTGAGCTAAGCACTTCCAAAATCAGTCCAGCTGGCCACTGGCGTCATTGACTACACCTTCGAATTCTGCCTGTGCCCATTGTTCTGTTGACGTTTCTCTGCCCTCGGAAACAGAGGTGTCTCTGGAGATCAGGTTTCTGAAACGTCACTAGGTATCTGGCCAAAACAAACTCCTTCCTGCCCCTTTTGTAGATGGAGACCCAGCCTTTGTCAAAGAAATGATAGCTCTGCTCCAGGAACCATGGCTCAGTCAATTCGTTTCAAATGACTGAGGTTGAGCTATACCTTTCAAAAAGAACTCACGCACTTCTTGTGTAAATCACTGAGGGACTAATCTGATTCCCATTGCGTCAAAGTTGCTCGCAGCCATTGTACTTCGTTGACTAAGCAAAATGTAAGAATAACACATCCGTGAGAAGTAGGCCAGGTTTCTACTCGGCCGTGGTTGTATTTATCTCATCCTCACATTTCACCAGATGGTTAAACTCCGACATTCGTATAGAAGGCCTACATTTGTTGTCGTCTTGGACATCAGAGCGGCTTTGATTCGGTTGACAGAGCTGCACTCTGAGACTGTGTATCGAGGAGGGGTGTGTCCGAGACGTATGTGAACATCCTGGAAGCAGTTTACTGTCAGACCTCGGAAAGGGTTATGGTTTATGCCAGCGTATCGCCGATCTTTAGCATCTCAAGTGGGATGTGACAAAGTTGTTCAGCCTCCCTCTTTTTATTTGCAGTAGACGAGATTCTGGAGTGTGTCCTGACAAACTGCGAATGTGATGGTGTAAATGTGCTCCCATGAACTCGACTTTGAGACACAGGATGTGCAGATGACATCGCCGTAATCTGCTAGGGCTCACAGGGAACTCGGAACATCTTAGACAGATTAGGGGCTTCAGTTTGTCAGTTTGGTATGACCTTTGCACCTACTAAGTGCAAGGTGCTGTTGCAAGATTGGCAGAACTGTGCGTCTGCCCTCCTCCTTGGTGGTGAGCAGTTGGAGGTAGTTGGGTTTATATTTCTTGGGAGCTGTATTAGCGCTGGTGAGATATGTGCTGAGATCGCAAATCGCGTAGCAAAAGTTGGGATAGTGTATACCAACTTACGCCCTCTGTGGCTTGGGTATGACCTCAAACTTTCCATGAAAGGCCAAGTGTATATTGCCACCATAAAGATAGTCCTATTGTACGGCTGAGAAACCTGGTCGATTCGCGTGGAGGATGTTCACAGAATATCCGTTTTCGACCATCGGTGTCACCGAAACATTAGCGGTGTGTGGTGGGAGCACCGCGTCAGCAGTGACAAAGTTCATCGACGTGGCTTCGGAACGAATAAATATTGCACCATCCCCTCGGTTACACGCTCAATCGTTTGACCTAAAATGGCGAAAAGACAAGAAACGCGGTAAAACCGTCTACTGGAAGAACGAGTCAAAATTAGGCTGCAGAAACCTTAAATTTGTAGGACGAAAGGTTTACCGTTCATGGCCGACAAGATGGGAAGTAAATCAAATGAACAGTTATGGCAGTCAGGACGTTGGAAGAAATCACGTTATAAAGGGTGTCAAAAAGAAAACGCGAAAAAACACAGCTCAGATGACGCACAGGCGTTCGACCGCACGACTGCAATCCGGTTGGCTGAGTAGAACCATACCACTACCCACTATCATACCATCCGAACTGAGCCGGTCGATTGATATGACGTGATGCATCCTGGCTGCTTCCTTAGGAGATGCGCATCGTAACAATAAACTCTATCGACCCTTAAGCATGTTGCTGTCGTCTTACATGCTTCGTTGGTTTGGCAACATCTTACGAATGCCAACTCACCGCCTGTCACATCGTGCCTCGTTTGCTAGTGGTGGGTTAGGCCAGAAGCGGCAGCCTGGTGGTCATCGCTTGATTTGGATTCGAGGTATAAAGGCATTTACCTTAAAGCTTGGTTCAGTACGTCGCTCCCGGTTTCCTGGTTGGGGTCCGGAGGACATTGAAGACCTTCAGTTAAGGACGTCATCTGATATGGTGAAGAATAGAAGTCAATGGCGCTCGTGTTGCGAGTCTCTGTGTGCATCATCCCAACTATTTTTTCCATTACTCCCTCACATTAGTTTTCTTCTTCACCTCACACAATACTTCTTTTTGTCACATTACAGCACGTTTGCCACTCCTTGTAGTTTTTATGCGCTATATATATATATATATATAAAGTATTAAAAAAGGGCAAAGACTGAGTAGTGAACGATTTATTGTGACGTTTCAAATCCACACTAGGATCCGTTATCAAACAAATTATATATATATATATATATATATATATATATATATATATATACTGGATGTCTGATGAGTAGTCGGGGATTTGGTTTATTTCAAGTTGAACATCACCCACAGTTGATCGCAGCTTTCGCATTTCCATAGACTTTTCGAAAGGGGCCAACTGGAAAGTCTATGGGAACGCGAAAGCTGCGATCAATTATGGATGATGTTCAACTTGAAATTAATCAAATCCCCGACTACTCATCAGTAATCTAAAATATCGCCTAGCAGGTTTAATGAGATTTCAACCTGTCTAGGAAGTCCTAATCGCGGGGTTATCGACTGGAATTAACAAACAGTAACTGTGTCTTCTATCAAGACGATCGGGCAACCTGATCATTACTCAAGCGAAAGTGGTTGAGCGTTCACAAATGATAATTCGGTCGTGCCTAATGTGAGGTCAATGGCGCAGTGGTAAACATGGTTTTCTCATGAACAGCGTGTCCGTGGTTCAAGTCCCGGCAGTGGCGATGATATGCACTACTGACGAGCTCTATTGGGAGCGAAACTCGAGTCTAGTTCATCTGCTTTCCGAAAGAGGCCCCACCGGAAAGTCTATGGGAATGCGACATCTGCGATCAATTGTGGGTGGGAACACCTTGTAAATGTCCGCCGGTTGATAAGACATATATTCGATGAACATTGCTTGATGAGAATGGGAAAATCTGTTGTGCAATGTCGGTAACGCCGATTGGCAATCATACATACAGCGTACGTCTTCATTTACTTTGGAAGGTGATGAGAATTAATTGCGCACCGAGCGGCTGTTTCGCTGCAAGTTGCCAGTATTCAACAACAGGATTTTCCATACACAACCCTACCATATGTTTACTTCGGGAATGCCCGAAGAACTGCTCCACCTGGCTCTTTTTCCATCCACTCCTAGAAAATCAGTTTAGTCATTCATGTCACTAATGGACGCTACAGTGTTTTTGTGATGTTACTTCGTGAAGATGGTCAGGTGGTCGTTGTTAACGTCCATCTTTGCCTTCATCTAGAGAAGTCACTTTGAAGACAGGTAGTTATGACGAACATGCAACAAACCATCTGCTTGGTACCTACTTGGTATACGTGATCCTTTTGTATTCTGCTCTACAGTCGTAAGATCACTGGTTTTTCAGCAAATTTTCTACAGTTTCCCTTTCACCTATCCGTTCTTTGCATAAAAGTAAAATGTGATAACTTTCTGTGTACACAAATTTTTACCAGTCAGTCATTTGATTAAAGTATTGGGTTAGTCTGTCACCACGTATACATCACTTGCGGTCTCACTCACGCTCCTTGCATCCAGTGTAAACTGTGAATGGGGGCCCTTAAATTTTAGCCGATCAGTGATGGTTAGCCAGATTGTCGGCTAGTGTAATTGTCAAAAAATATTGATTGTAAAACAGAAAAACAAACAGACTGGAAATAAATCTGAAGGAGAATTGATATTACACGATTTTTACAGGTTTCACTGCATCTTTACTAGTGCATACAATAAGCCGTCTATTTGTCATTAAGACAGTATCAGTTTTATGTTTTTACCCCATTTTTTGATGGAGAAAGGGTTTTTCAAAGTGTCAATTTAGAACTAGTTATTAGTACATTTTACATAGGGTTAGAAAGAAAAATTTAAAATGTTACCTTGACACCAAACAAAACCCATCAGAATACGATGCTAATGTCAAGGTAAAGATATCGGGGTGTCATCAAACAACTGTCTGAAAATGAGTGAGTGGATTACCACAGGAGACAGGTTGTTATGTATGAGGAAATAGACAATCGAGTTAACCTACTTGTGCGTGATTCACTCTCCGTCTCTTCGTTGACAGTTCGCTGTGAGTACTTTGATGAGTGATCCGGCCGAGGTGGTTAGTGCACCCGTCGGAACACCACCCTGTAATCTGTGTCGTTCATAGTTTGTTCACGCAGAGTGCGCTTAAATTTGTGGTCCCACAACTGTCATCTGTTGATTTTATGTGTGTCTGTCCAGTTCGCATTCTTTCAGGTGGTCCGCTGCAGGGCTGTTTTCCTGAAGTTTAGAGATGTACGACAGATAGGTAAATAAATCGCGGCTTCTGGCGACCTGACTTCCAGTTGCCTGCTTTTAGCTGCCTTTGCGGTATCTGTTTCGGGCTCCATTCACCGGTCATCTAACATATGTCCTAGCCAATGAAACCGATTGAACACCAATGTCGATTCAATGTCGTCTATGTCCGCTCAGCGAAGTACCCAGATTTTCGGGATTATTCTCGACCGCCGAGTGTTCGAGGTAATTTTTGGAGATTGCAGACATCACACATCTCGTTGATGTGGTACTATTTAGGTTTCTGTACCGTACGACAACGTGGACTACATCCTGACAGTATTGGTCTGTAGTTGTGTTTGAGTATTCAAACTGCAGTTCTTCCAGGCAAGACTTTCAGAGTTAGCGCTAGCCTTGGCTACACGAGCTAGTGGTTTTCGATGTACGTGTCCGTTGACAGATTGTAACCTGGACAACATGAGGCAGATCATATCTACAATGTCATTTTCGGTACGGATCTCAGACCCAAGTTTGACGCCTGCACTCGGATAAAGCTGAAAGCAAGAAAATGTCGTACCTATTCAAGTATCTAATCTATTTTTTTTCTGTCACGGTATCCGCAGTCGTGGCGATTTGCTGCATTTTTTATTCACTGCGCACTCATTTGGGAACAGTATTAGTCTGATGGTCGAGTTACGTTACCGACTTAGAACACCAGAACGTTGGATATTCAGCAAAAGACCTTCCACATAGTGCTGCTCCCTTTGAACATCGTCCTCCAGGTTCTGAAAGACGACAGTTGCAATTGCACATTACTGTACCGACCTTTGGTGTAGCGGATGATAGAATGGCTCATCGTCAGTTCCATTGCGAGGGTGAAGCTTCCTTTTAAAGGTATTGGCAGTGTTAATCCACAAAACTAAATACGTTTCAGTGGTGGTTCCATCGAACTATCGTTAGCAACAGTGGTGACCAATAATGACTGCTTACTGTTCCCTATGAGAATGCTGTATTATGCGGAACACATTGAAGCTGCAATTTCCTTCTGTCGATGTCCGTTATCTCCGGTGAGACTCGCAATCAACCCCAACTTTGTTGCACGCCTCTAACGGTTTGGCACATCAAGCATATGTTCATCATTCGTTTCTCCCTTGACCATGTGGCCTCATCTGCTAATCCATGTCTCGGACACAAAAGTACTTCACGACCGATAGTCAATGAAAAGTCGACCGTGGGTTCTGTGTTCTCTACAGCATGAACACGGCAGACTCGAATTTTTGAATGCTCCGGATGGATTTTTATGAAAATTAGGGGACTTCACAATATCATACTGTAGACTGACAAGACCGATATAATAATAAAGAGCTCATTACTTATAAACAGTGCCGGTGAACACCAATATTTGACGAGGGAGCGAATTTTCGAATCCTTTTAACTGGGGCCGGAGGTTTTTTTCTTTCACTTCTGAGGTATGCCAAATCAGCATATTGATTGAGTCTCATACATGTTTCAGAAGCGTATGTGATGGGATCCCTTTTCTATGTCCACAATTTTTGCGCGTCTTATCTATTCATGAAGTAGAAGTGAGTATACACTTTCGTTTCACTTCCGAATATTACAACCTACATGGTCATCGAAAAGTATACATGGATGGCGTATGAATGTACGATATGCGAATCGTGAGCACGTAACGCGATTCAAAACTCCAAGAAAACAAAAGAACTTGACCTTCAGCCGATAACTTATTTCCTTTCACACCAAAAATGACATACCAGACCAGCTTCCGCGTATCTGTAGATTTTGATTAGCATTGTAGAATTCCGCCTCGATGTATTATATATGGAATCAGCCAACCGGAAGACAATGGAGAAACATGCGCGAAAATTGGGTTTGGAAGCAAACGGACAAAGTACAAAACTACGAACTATTTTTCACCAGTGTAGTAGTGTTCTAGTGTGTCCGTCTTTTCAGCACTGTTAACGGTAGATCTGATGTTTTTTCAGAGAAGGTGATTTGCTTAAGTATCAATTCATAAATCACCGGATGACGTTGCTGTGGTTTTCATGTTTGTTTTTAAACGATTTTTCGTAATGGTATTTTGACAATAAGGGGTTGCGTCGAAACTTGTTATTTTCAAGTCTTGCTTCTAGTTGTACATCGCATATAAGGACGAGAAAGGGCGGGCGTCGTGAAGAAAAGTCGATCAACGTTTTGATCGTCACAGTTCCTCAACCAGTAACCGGGAATGATGACGTTGCCGTCCATTCTCCACTTCGTTTTGAACCTGAGTGGCTATAATAGTCCTAGGACGTCTTAGCGGTAACCTCTTCGAAGACTATTTGCGGTTGCCTACTTGACTCCGATTGTGTCGTATGCATCTGTCAGATTCCGTACAATTTGACAAAATCGTAATTAAGTAACTTGGTTTCTGTTGGTATGTGCGCTATTTACGCCGGTCAGTCTTTCATAGTGCGTGTTTATAGCCAATCAATGGTGTTTCTGTCTATGTATGACAGGCAAGCTGTACTATTCAGATGATGGGCGAACCCTCGCATAACCCATTCTTCACATATGAACATCTTTTTCTTCCTATTTCCGTTCGATTGAAGTTGGTGTTGGCAATCCGACCTTGCTCATCTTATTTCTGCTCATTCGAACATCACCTATTAAACTCCTAACTTCCCATCACTAACCGTCTATTGGACATACCTTTTCTCATTGAACTGATGAACACGGTGAACAGTTTCCGTCTCATTTTATGAATTTTTCTTCTCAAAGTCTTCATTCTGTTCATTTTCCTTACTTTTGTGGAACCCATACGTTTGTTTACTTATGGCAATGTTAACCGTCTTCGGTGTAACTGCTTGCTGTTTTTCCATTTTGTGAATGAAACGCATACACTGGGAATGTCGGCTAATTGAGTGCACATGGACATGTGCAGTATTGATCCTGATTCTTCGGAGATTGGGAAATACTGTCGTTTCTTGTTCAGCTTGGCACTTACTTTTTTCTTCTTAGGAAGCGCGATCCAGGATGCGGGCCTCCTGACTCACCTAGTTCGTAGCTAGAGACGTTATGATCAAGGTTGGTAATTGAACAATCCACTGGCATAACCGTTTTATTGCGGAGCCGACTAGTGAAGTTGTAAAGAGTCAGTCTTGGGACGGCGTCTTATTGTGATGTGGTACTCAGTCTTTTAGTTTTTCTTCTCATGTACATTACGAAGTATAGTCACTTAACTTGGGTTGCTCCAACGTAGATCCTGAGAGCTTTTTAGCATTGGGTCCTATTGTTACTGGGAGCCTTTTTTAGTTCGTTTAATCGCCTAATTTTCGTGTGTACACATATTCCGTTACAGATTTATTTGTTAATGAAACTAGTATCCGCTTTCGTTGTATTTCGTTGAAAATGCTGGTTTCTTTTGTAGATACAGTTAGAAGCCTTGTTCGGGCGCTTGCGGCGAATAGAACATTTGCAACAAAAGACGGACAACTTCGCGTCAATTGACAATGCCCTGATGGAATCTAACTTGAGCCGCGTAACAAACGGTTCCTTAATCCAAATTCTGATCATGCTGAGTGTTGCAGCAGTCCAAGTATTGCTTATCCGTGCTCTGTTTGATCCGAACAGCAAACTCTATCGTTTTTGGTTCGGTAAACGTTCGCCAATCAGTGTCCGATGTTAATCGTTCTGAGTTATGTGTGCACTTTCTAGTCTGCATATTTTTCTGCTTTGCACTGTGTTACGCCCAATGGGCTTTGTTTTTTGCTTTTTCCTCTATTTTTCGGCTTTTCCTTGTGGGCAGTTATTTGTCTTCAACGGAGCCCTTCTACTCCTGTTATCTTAATAGGGTTTGTACAAACGTTTACACTATGCATACTCATGCGAGCTAATGTTCCCTTGAAACACGAGGTTAACAGTAATCGGTGTCTTTTTTTGTTAATAAGATCATCTTGTTTTGGTTTTATGTACTTGGTTGTGTCACCGTTAGTTTCTGTTGTGTGTGGTCTGACTCATTCGGGTAAGCATAGCCTCTTCGAGTGATTCTCATTCAACTCATTTAAAATGCTTCCATGCAGTTATGCGGTGTTTGCCCATTACTTTATGGTGATATATTTGGACGTTTACCCATGTCACGATATGCTTTTGAATCTATTCCAATAACTTTGGAGGATGGGTGCTTCCTGTCTGAGATGAAAACACATCAACTAGATGAGTCTCCGGACATTACATTTGGGTTAATCGGTGGCCAAGTGTCAATTCCGAACCGAAGTTCCTATAGTCCATTCGGATTTGAGAATAGCTGGCGCGTTGTAGGTTGGTCGGGGTCATTCGTTCGTCCGGAAAGGAAGATCTCCGCCGCCTCAGTGAGGCCAAGCTTGCTAAATTAAGCTTATTCATAGGGCGATGGCTAAATCTCTGGAATATTTTAGGCTGAATACCATTCATCTCTGGTCGCAGCTTTCTGACTCTGCTAGACCTTTCGACTGACGCAATCCGATAAACGCTAAAAGGTAATTTTAGAGAATAGCTTTTGTCGCGGTGTTCGTTGTACAAGTCTTAGGCCTCACACTGTAACTTATGGCTACTGGATGGCTGTTCCGACCTACTTATGTGTGAGTACGTTGGTGAAACCGTACGGGTTCTTGAATTAGCCCACAGTAATCCTTTGAATCCTTACTGTGTGCATATAACTAGCGGTGAGCCCTGCATCGGCGATACACAGTACCGCCCATTGTTTTGATACATCCCCGTGTTATTTCTTAAATGTTATGTATGGTATGTTATCGGATGATGACTGTTTCCAGCAAGTATACTCCTAATAGTCCTGAAAATCTCGTTGGTACTACCGCTACTTTGGCTCGCCTTTTCGGAAGCGAACAGTTGGTACGATTGTTGATTTCATTCTCCTTTTTCGAACGCATACGAGTCGTCATATGATCCTAGTCGCTCTGTTCATTTCGATGAATGACCTTGGGATCGGTGGACAGGAGTCTTATGCGTAGCACAATGACCGCTTGTTCGAATCATAGTCGTCATGCTGACTGCACTCCGTAGGTTTAAAGGAGGACGAAATCGATCGCAGGTACGCATCGAGGGAGATGCATGTATCTGTTTCACTCATAGTGTACCCACAAGGCTTGCTTGATGTGTATGTGATCGTACGTAGCTTGTCCGGATCTCACTGTTGATCGTGATGGCGATTGCTTGATGAAGGAGCTTGCCTAGATTTATGTTGATCCCTGTTGCAAGACTGTTTTCACTTTCAGCATACTCTCAGACGGGAATCGAATGAATCAGACATCCAAAACAGACGATGACGAGGAAAAACGATGGAAGATCGCTTCCGAAGCTGGTGAAAAATTTAGCGCTCTCTATTATCGTGCCTTCGACAAACCAGACCGCCCTGATTTACCCGGTTTCTTCATGGATAATGTCGTACTGTTGTGGAACGGAAACCGGGTCGAGGGTCGCCAGCCAGTACTTGAATTTCTGAATAAATTACCCAGAAGTACTACAACGTTGCACTCACTGTCTGCACAACCAGTTCACAGTAAGATTACTCTTTGATTGTCTAGTGCTTTCGGCATTTTTATTCGAAGTTTGAAATAGTTATACAATTATGTGGAAGCACGTTCCATGATAAGATCGATAATTTCGAGTTACCCTTTTATCAAAATCTCAAAGCTAGTTCCATTTTACTTTCAGTAGTTTGATTACATTTTCGAAGTTTCTGAATATCGAATTTACGTGTAACCTTGTTAGCGTACGCTCACAGCACTCGCGCATCTGTTATGGGGACAGCACAGTCTTTGGTCGATGAAAAGTACTATGAGACAGAAGACGAATAACTCGATCGTTGTGTTTTCGCTTTGGAATGTATGGGACAGATCAACGGTAGCTTCTCATTCTTGAGCAGTATGTTAGTGATTCACACTGATGGTTAACCGCTACATTCGCCGCGCGAAAGTAAACTTTGATAAGGAAGTATTACGGAGAAGTAACGGAAGTTGATTGCTGAAAGTAACCTCTATATGATTTCAAGCATTTATCACCAAGGCGCGCACGCCTCACAATTAAATCACCAGGCTGGAGACGAGAGTAGGGCTCTATTTGCGAGAAGGATTCTCTGTGACTTTCACTGCGTCACTCCCTTAATTCCACTTACTTCACAGACGACTCAGCCAATCACTGAACACGATTGATTGTTATCTTCTTTAACGTCTTCACTAAACGGTTGTTTTTAGATCTCCATGTTGGGGAAATACCCGACTTGTAGTGGCCAACCAAATTCTAATTGACTTCATTTCTCTCTGCCAAATCCACCTTAACCTGACCGGCTGCAGTAATAAGTGTTCGATGTGGTAACCCACTAAGTGTGCGTTTTCTTGTAGAGTGAGCAAATGAATTCGTTTGACTGTCGCCACGGAACGCCTAACCCCAATCTCATCGCTGGTGCAGCCTGATCTGATGACTGAATACAAACATTCATAATTAAAGGACTCCGTCCTCCATTCTGAACATTTACGCTCTACAGTCAGAGTAAAACCGCCCCCACAGTTGTCTCACACATGCGACCTTGGAGCTTCAGATTGATATTCTTTGTTGCAAGAGACAGCCGCGGTCTTAGAAATTCAAGCTTCTACTCACTTTCTGTACCCTTAGCGCCGCGAGCATTTTTGTATTCCTTCTCAAAGTGCCATTTGTCACTGCCATAGCAGGACATGTAAGAGAAGGATTATTTCTTGTGTGTTTCAGTATTCTGAGCGTGTGAAACGGACTGCTTGAGATCAGTCAGCAGTGGAGGGAATACATTCTGTGGAAGGATGGTTGTTGTTGGGAAGGAGAGAGATCGCAATACCCTCTGATAACCATTTGTTCAGGAGACTAGCACACAAGACGGTTTAGCAAACTACCATTGACCTGGGCGTTATTAGCAGTACGTAGAGAGAATGTTTGATTAACTGATCAAACATTAAGCTCGAGGAAACCTATCTTAGACGAAGGGTTTAAAAGCTGTAAGTTTAAACTAACCTTATTGGTGGAACGTTCACGGTGCATAACCAGTTTATACTGGTTGCACATGTGGAATTTCAGTTGATTTCACCATTCCTTAACTGTTATCTCATCCTCCGTAGAGACAGTTGAGGTGACCGTAGTTTGCGACAAGAAGACTGCTTGTTTTAAATCCTTTCTGATTATCTTTGGTTGGGAAGTCCAACCGAGGACCTGACCGGTCTTAGAGTTCTGACTTAAGATTAAGCATTAGAAGACCATGAGATATGAGGATTAACATATTTGACATCCGATGAGTCTGAAAAAGCTTGAATATACACGAAAAGTGTATTACTTTATGGGCACCGGTCCGATGAGAGGGCAGCCAGAGCGCCTGCCCAATGGGATGAACATGTACACCTGTGTGCTCGTTCTGTTCGGCTTGGCATATTTGAGTGAAGATGAGCCGTTTTCAGATACAGTTACCGACAGCTGTACCGAGCGCAGATGGGGCAGTTTTATTTGCAAAACTTGTTCAGAGCCGTCACTAAATAAGCCGAGTTATTGGAACCAGTCATCCTGCTTTGTGATTATCAATCAGCCGCTGATGAACATCAATCAGTGAATGATATGACGCGTCCTACCATACTGTTAGTCATCCGTGAGAGACTACACACCATACTACTGTCTGTCCTGTCAACAGGCTTTCTGGCTGGACCGGCTCGGACAACGTGGTGGATCTTGTACTATGCACATTCGATACTTAATTAGTTTCATAGCATTGGTCCTATACTTAACTGATGGCGGATATCCTTCCTCCATGCTTTTCGACGGCTACAGAAGTCGTATCTGTCCTTTAGCTAAATTTTAATACGCGTCATTTTCAAGCAGTGGTTTAGTTTACTCATACTTAATTGACATCAATCCACCACCCCCTCGTTGTTATGAGCACTTCGATTCATTGGCCACATTGACATCGTTTTACTGTGCCATCCGGACTGGCCTGGTTTGCAGATTGTGGGTTAAAACCCTATTTGAAACTCAAAAATTTGGACCACAAACTGGCGCCAAACGTAAATGTTCGTTGGTTTAATCAATGCCATAGGCTTGTGTCGCTGCACATATTCAATGTTCGACTTTCATTAGAAATTAATTGTGCTTAGTGAGCATTAATCGTCGTATAACCGTCTTGTTTCAGAAAGCCTGAGTGGCGAACGACTATTGGTTCTCGTAAATGCTTTTGGAACCAGCAGATTTCACAAACATCCGCCACATCAGTTCTCGGAGACCTTCTTCCTTACGCAAGAGGATAAACTGTGGCGGGTCCAATCAGTTACTTTCCGATTTATCGGCTGATAAACATCAGGTCTGTACATTATTCCGAAAAAAATTCATTCGATTTATATTGTTTTTTGAAGTGCTGTTTTTGAAGACGAGAGCAATTTTTAATGAATTTGTCGACTTATTGTAATAGACTGGTTGCAACGAGCACTTTCAACTTTTAAATAACAGAGGCATTTCAATCGGCTCAGCATAGTTATGACCAATCGCCCGATTGGAAGGTAGTTTAATAATATAACTGGACAGGCCTCAAAAGTTTAACCCATCACTGATGGAAATATCTATGGCTGATGAAGACGATCCGGACTCAGTCCTGACAGGAATGCTTTTACGCTTAGATGGATAGGTGATTGATATATGAACATGTTTAAAAGGATGCACGTTAAGTATTTAGCCATTTCAAAACAGAAGGATCCGTTGTGAAAGTCATGTATGAACAGACGTTTTTGTAGGCGATGATGGAGCTGTAGGGTTGTAACGCGAGCGAACGATCGTCAGCGATGTGAATATGTATGAGATGTTGAGACAACCGTTTAATGTATACACCTTGTGGATAACTAACACTCTACGAATGAACGTTTATCAACCAATCTGATGGACACTTTCGGAGGGAATTGACGGTTTATTGCATAATTCACAAAGCCACTGGATTTCATTGTGGGCCTAACTACAAAGTTTAGTTCAGTACCATTTACGAAAGCTTATTCAGCCAGTGCGCGGCCGTTTGGATTAGTGGTCTACGAACGGGTGCACTAATCGGACTAATCGATAGAATAAAGGAACGCGCGCGTGGCATATTACTAAATCTTTAGGCTATGTGCATGTGGTTGGCAAGGGGAACGATTGCGATAAAAACAGTGACAGTGCATGAATATATTTATATATATATATATATGTGTATAAAGGTCATTCTGGAAAAAGATGATAAAAATTTCCGTGCGCCAAACCGGCGTACGGCTGGACAGCTAGCCGTATAAGTAAACCGCGTTTACTATCTGAGGATAAACGCGCACTGGAATTGTTTGGATTGAATAGAATGATGTAGTAAATGCGAGGACAGATCGTTTTGTTTTCAGAATTGAGAGGCAATGAAGTCAAGTCGTGGCACCGCTGTCTTTGTGTAGGCGGGGTCGTTTCTTGTCCACTGCGGGACTAGCACAGGCAGACCGCTTTCGAGTACCATCGAGCTGACTGGACTTTGCGGTGATGCCCACTGGAGTAGGGCTGGTCCGTTTGGCAGCCAACTCGGCCCTTAGTTTACGCTTAAGTGTCACTTTCAAAGGTTCTAGCTTGCGTTGTGACTCCGTTTTTGTCACGATGTTCTTTTCACGCTGTGTCGGCTGAACGTTTTCGGTTTCTTCTGAATGTGAGCCTTGAGTTGATGCTGATTTGAGTAGCTTCGATTTACCAAGTGATTTGGACTTTCCTGAGTTAAGCAACTGTGGACGATGACCCGGGCCCTGGATATTCATCCCTGTGTGGTCGGTACAAATCCAACGGAAGCTGGATACAATAGCGGAGCTTGTTAGCGTAGTCAGCCCGGCTTTGGCAATCTCCCATCGTTCCAAATCTAATTCGTCGACAAGGATTTTGGATTCATGCGCATGCTGCTCACAGTAAGAGTTCGGACATCGCCAACAAAGATGCGTGGACGGGTGTCCGCACTGGTCACAATAATGCCAAGGACAGTACCAAATGCCAGCAGGTGGACTGGACAAGCCGAGACAATGCAGATGGAAAGATTTGGAACAGGCCACTTTGTCACACAGCAGCAACTCTCCGCCATCGCCACATCTGTTGAAGGGGAGTAGAGTTTAAAATACGATTTTAAAAAAATAATCCAAAGACTAGGTGAATCTGTCATCAGACGCCCTAACACACACAAGACGCGCCTGTTACTGAGTGCGCGTGGCCCATACTCAGTCAATCGGCTCGATTTACCGAACAGAAAAAAGCGACGACACCATTCTAATGGACCGATTGTGACACCCAAATCTAGTATAAAATGCTAAGCACAAACATGACAGCCAATAGGAAATAGCAGAGAGGTGAGTACTGTTGTGTAGTATGCGATCACTTCCACAGCGTGAAGTAGAGATCATCACTCGCCGTTTCTTTTTTACAGAGAAAGATGTTTGGAACCGGAACAACACCTCACTCGGACAGCGGAGAAGACAACAAACGTTTATATAAGTTATATGGTTACGTGCAGTATGTGGCCTTCTACGGTAAACTAATCTGTAGTGCTGGTGACCTATTAGAGAAGACAACAGTACCGACAAAGTTTTAGCGAACTAAACTTTCATACCAAAGTCCTCGAACCTCTGGCATATACAGACCAACTGGCTAACGCCCCTAGTCTTGCTGACAGTCTGAGAAAAGTTCACGGGGGCAGCAAGCGACTGGTTGGCATTCATGTATCGTATCTGTAGGGTCGCTACCGTGGTCACACGGTTGGTCGGAGGTGCCAACTGCTTCAGTCACTTCATAAGATCGCAGTCCGACGTCGCTATAATGTCTAACTGATGTCGAAAACTATGATATAAGTAGACTGTACTACTGTCCTCAACAAGGATACGGCGATAATGAATAAAAATGAGTAATCAGGATATTTTACAGTCAATCGATTACGCTTGCTTTTATGAGCTTGGCGTGCTCACCGTTAAATAAACGTTTCAGTCCATTGAGTAACGCAGAAGCAGATGACCCTCGTATACAATGACAGGTTAGATGTACGCAGAAACGGCTACTTAAAACAAAACACACAAATCGACTTGGATGAACGGGCAAGCACAGAAATGCATTTGTCGGAAGTGCAACACACCTGTAACAGAAATCTTCATGAGGCGTAGAACGAACCCCATGAGACGCAGGATGGTCCAGCACCACTTCCGACTGTGTGGGGTTCTGTTTTTGTTTGGAGGCGGCCAGGCGAGCAGCTGCGACAGACGGTTGTATGAGAGCCCGGTCCCGTCGGATCGAGGCATGTGTCGTGGCTGCAGCTAATAGACTCACAACGGAAAACGGTTGCTCCGATTTGACGCTTGTGGCGACCTTAGTGCTCTGAGACTCTGCGTCTGTTGTGGACGGTTCCGTTTTCTGTTTGGATTTCCTGCGATCAGAAACACGGATATTCGTTGCAGTTGTGTCCGTCTCGTTGGTCGTAACTGAGCGAAAACTGTTGGGCAGGTTAAGATTACTGATGCACGAATCTGTGCCGCAAAGACACAGACAGCTAGCACCCATAAGCCCAGTAGACAGAAATTGCGCCACACCGTAATCCACCGTCAGTTCATCGTTTGCCGCAATGTGTCGACTGGCAAATAGAGCTAGCGGCAGAAAACAAACAAACCATAGTGTGCATCATGATCATCACAGACTGCAATACATCAGTGGTTCTCACTGATGCTTAACTGCCACACAACCACGAAGACAAAAAGCAAACCCTGTACAGGAAAAGAAAAAAGAAAGGGACGGGAAGGGACATGACTACTAAAAAAATAGCTACGTTTGTATTCAAACACTTAACATCAAGGTGCCTACACCATGTAAACAAACAACCGAGTTACAAGTGAAACTGAAGCGTCATCAGCGAGACAGCTTCCTTACGGCTTTCACTGCCCCCCGTCATTAAATACACTCGCTTCGCAGACGACTTGGCCAAACAACAACATTCACACCACTGAAGCCAATTAACCGCCATTTCACCTAACATCTCTAGCCACCGACTCTGAGTCACGTAGGCCCCAGCCCGGGAGACTAACCTGACCCATAGTGATCAGCCTCTTGGTGAACGACTTCATTGATCTATGCCAGGTCATCCTCTGTCCACCTCGCACCTTACGCCAGTCGGTTGCAACGTCATCAAAGAGTGCTCAGTGTGGTAGACGACTAGCTGGCATCTTCGGTACACGGCCTAACCATCTATGTCTATGCAAATTTAAGGACTGAAGGGAAGAACTCGTTTGCGATCACTACCGAATATCGTTGCTTACTCATTAGTGCCCCCGACCGATTTTAAAAGTGTGTGTCGATCCACCGAATCGAACGCACCTTTGTAGCCAAGAAATACGGGAATTATTGGCTGGCGGTACACATGACGCTGCTCCAGAATTTGATCAATACATCCCCGCCCAGGGCGAAACCTTACTTGTTCTTCCCTAAGGTCTGTCTCTCGAGCTGCTGTGAGTCGATGAAATATAGTGGATGTCAGAACCCTAGTAAGGACTGGGGTCAAACTGATTCCCCTATGGTTTTCGCAAGAGCCCTTGATACCTTTCTTGAATATAGGAACTATTATCCAGTAACCCCAGGGATAGTCTCCGTCGACCACACAAGTTAAAACAACTGAGTCAAAACCTCCATTAACGCCTCCCGACCTTCTTTGAAGAATGCCGGCACGATATCATTTGGACCAGCAGCCTTATTACGTTTGACAGCCGAAATGCAATCGCGAACCTCAGTCTCAGTTCTGCTACATTACAAGCTTGTGTCGGCCACACAATGGAAGCAGGAGTCCAGCTAAATTGACCCCCAAAGTGTTCCGCCCAACGCTCTAACCTTCTGGATCAATTATAGATGAGTGTGTCTCGCTGATAGCTTCACTGACAGACGGTCGCCTGGGACTAGTGGCACGGATCATCTTGAAAAGTTTGCTGGTGTTCCCTGAGGCAAAAGCGGTTTCCATTTCCTTAACTTTTTCCATCAACCAAGCCTCACGATCAGCCTTTAGACTACGTTTCAGTTTCCTACGGATATCTCTTCTAGACTTATTATGTGAACTACCAGGAGGAATGTTCCGTCTGGCTTCTAACAATTCCAGGGATTTCTCCGAGATCCAATGTTTGTTTAACCCATGTACACCCATGCCGCATGTTACAGTACTTGCTTTCGGAATGGCTTGTGAGATTTGCGTCCAGCAGCTCTTAGGATCTTCGGAGTGATTACCACTAAGGCAGCTTTCTAAGCTGGTTTGGTACTTATGCTTTACCGAAGGTGAATTCAGTTTCCGAATAGTCAGTCGTTGTTGTCGATGAGGCCGTTGCCCAACAAAAGTAAGAACGAAACGATAACGTACCAATGCATTATCCGAATTCAAGTATGTGCTCCAATAAGAACGACAGTCCTGAATAGAACTCCATCACCTATAACGAACTGCTACGTGGTCTATCTGAGATCAGGCCTGATTCGGAGAAGGTGGGCACCAGGCTGTTGAAGTCTAGCTATAAACAGCCGAAGCAACCGAGGTTTGGATTAATAGCTGCAGGGCTCGTAGAGCACGTCGCTACCAATGAACTCTCGCGAGCCCAAAGTTTGGTTGCTAACTTTTAAGTCAGCAGATATTCACTGTCGTGTAACAAACAGGTTTTTGTAGATTGGTTTTTACCAGTTTGCGTAAACTTAGACAAGAACAGTCACAGTTCAGACACAAGTAGATTAACATACTGGAAATGTTTGCTGAGGTCGATTTTACGGTTACTGTGGCCAATTGGGAAAATTAATTTGGTAGACACCCACCGCATACATGTGTACAGAATGCATTCCTATCCATATCAGATCTAAGATTAATCAAAACCGAGCTACTACGATGCCGCATTCACTGGATAGATCATAGATACACTCTGTGTGTACACAAGGGTGGTTTGGCTGCCTAAAGGAAAATCACAGGCCCTACTCAGTGTTTTCATAACCGCATCAGTTCTCAACACACGGCATGGGAGATGGTTGCCAGTACAATCACGGCGTGTCAATCAGGGAGAGAAACCCAAATACAGGTCAAAAGAGCTTCCAATCAAACAGGATTAAACGTCCAACCCAAACCAATCACACAAATAAAGCATTGATCTTTGTAAACATAAACTGACGACCTTGTGCTTATCCTTGAACTGACAACTAACTCACCAATGTGCGGCCGTTTTCCAGTCAGCCAGCTGGTAGCGATCAGATTGGGTTCACACGAGTGATTGACGAAGCGCGAGAAGTTGCCCTTAGAGTGTGCATCCACAACAAAATCCAGTTCCGGGTCTAAACGAGCAAGATACGTTTCGGACAGAGGTTGGAAGCCTTTGCGAGCTGAGCTGATGGCAGCCAGAGCTGAAGGTCCCAAGGCTTCGGTAATCCGTTTATTGGCTTCATCAAGGCTGATCACTTCACCCACATATTCTGTCACCAGTTCACCCTAGGAATGTCAACGGCGAGGGTAATCCGTGAAATTGTATAACAAGACGAATACAGAAAATCGGGTAAAAAGAAAACGTCACGAGAGATAAATGTCCCACAACATACCGTTTTAAAGGCGGTGTTTGCCTTCAAGCCAAAACCGCGATTGATGGTGCGGAATACTACGACCCGGTCTTCTTCACGCATGCGCTCCAACCTGGCAAATTGCCGGTTGCCGCAGTCTTTGGAGGCGAATGAACACGTGTCTGCGGCACAGTCGACTCGGTTGCGGATGTGAATACAATCTGTTCTCTTGGTACAACGTCCTTCTGGCACGTTGACGCACGTACACGGTGAGTTTGCTATTCGATGCTCAATCGCTTTCTCAATCTACAAACAAAACATGAATTAACTAGACAGTGGACTCAAGGAGGATTGAAATATCAAACAGTGACCCTCCAAAACTGAGGGAATATAACTTACAACTAGGTATCTGAGGTTAAACTTGCCTACCCACCTGCGGATTTAGCATCAAGTATAGACATAACAGCAGCATCTAGCTTTATGAAATATGCAGTGGACTGCACAGCAAAGCTACGAAATCTTTCTAGATCAGAATAGGCGAAGGTAATAACACTTGATGGCGTAAAGCTATTTCCCAGTACTCATTTACAAAACGTTTTACATTCCACGAGCGGTGTTGTTCTTGGTGAGGAAAACTAGGTACAGATAACGTAATTGTGGATCAGGTGTGTTACAAGTCGAAGTTCTTAGCCAGTTGGCCGGTGGCCCTTTGGCACCATTTGCAGTGCGAATGCCCTTATGATCAACAATTCTGGTTAGTCAGCACATTATGTCAATAAGTATGAGTACTGATTTTGAGTTAGGAAATTGTGAATTTGGAGGAAAACAACGGTACCGTCGGCAAGACGTCGTCCGGGATGATATTATTTTCCAAGTGCGTAACGCCAGCCATAGCGACTGCTCTGTGTTCCTCCTCCAGACGAGGATGGATGACAATGTCGACTTCCATAGATGCCGGTGGCAACAACTGTTCCTCGGGCAGTGCGTCCGCGTGCATTGAGGTTAACGGTAATCCACGCCGGAGCACGTGATTCACATAGAGTTGATGTGCGTTTGGGGCTCGCTTTAGAGCTATAAAGAAAAGAGGTCAAGCGTTTAAATAAAGCACTTTTTCAACTGGCTACTCACAACAGATCAGTGACTCGTTAGACCATAAGTGAAGTTTGAGTCAATACGATTTTACAGGTTAGAGAAAATTTACAATACTGATGCACACTTGAGATTTCGTTGGAAAATATTAAATAAGCATGGACTACAAGAAGAAAAACACGGATTTTCATTTCAGAAATAGTAAAGGAATATGAATCAAAATGAAGCAAGGTGAAACTGGAAGACAAGTCGAATATGGAACAAACCATTTCAACAGGTAATATGACCCGTCGGCATCGGCACTGGGGGTGATACGCCACTTCAGAGTTGTCCTGGTGGCCGCGCTGACTTGAGAATCGGACTAGCATCGCGAATGCATGCTTCAAGTCTTCGTTTAACGTCATTTACTGATGACGCTGTCATAACGGATTCAGACATATGGAACATACCCTAACACTGAGTGTTGTTTGCATTTCAGACGATTCATCTAGCAGTGAAGCTCCAGCGATTGACCTCGGGAGTAACGATTTTGATTAAGGGTAAGAATGTGCCCCAGCAGATGCGTGGCTGATGTAATCGTGTAGGTCAAGATAAGGTTGCCTTTGACGTGACGATAGCAATCAGAGGATTGATTCAGTGTGAACAATGTGAACGAAGTATCAAAACAGGCCCTGTAGTCTAACGGTGTACTTTGTCAGTCGCATGAATATACGTCACAAGGAATGGTCGGCAAGCTCGAATACTTGACTCAAGGTGAAAGTGTACCAGAGAGAAAGCTATCCAACTGAAGGGCTCCAAACAATCGAGTCACCATCCCAAGAACCGTGATATCTTTCTTCAACATCAAGCAGCAGGTGGGAGATAGGATGAGGTCTTTTGAAACGACTTTTCTCGCATCACAAAAAGTACTCAATGCAAAAAAGTGACCAATGTGCAACACTATGCAAACATTAAACAGAAATCGATGAGTTGTGGTCCGATGATATAAACTGTCAAGATCGCTTCGAAGATTTTCGTTTTAGATAGTACACATCACTCATTATTCGTCACATTTCTGTATCATCAGCATGTGTTAGTGTCAGGGAACTTACCAACTGAATTAGTCCAAGGATTAACAACAACAGAAACACCAGGCCTAGAACGGAACCCTGAGACACACCCGCTGGTTATACCTGGGTGTCACAGAAGTAAGGGGTTATCAAAATCACACCAGTGAATTTTCATACATAAGACTTCGAGGTTGATTGTTGGAGGCTTTGGAAAAATTTTAAATGACAACACCTGTTGGTTTATTTCGATCAGCCGTCTTGGCCCATTTTTCAGTACCATTCAGGAAAGTGGGTCGGGGTAAGACGACTAACTGTCGAATGACTTTTCTGGTTTTCGTAACACGGCACATGGCCTGTCAGTTATAGCTGTGACAATGAGTATACTTGTTTGGCTGCCAGTAAAGACGTCCAACTAGGTCTTGTCGCTTGTTGTGGCATGCTGGTCAAGATACAGCCTAACTTAGATGGCTTTTACGATGTTCCACAACGTGTGATACCCCTGATGTTTTCTGTTAAGCTGACATCTAAGAATCGTCATAAAAAAAAACAAATGTTGCATAATTTGACTGAATATGAACTACTTTGGAGTCAAAGTCTAGCTCCAGATGAGTAAAATCGGTCATGAACATGATTCACGAGAATGCTGCTGAGGGTAGCTGGTGTGTAGAACTAGTCAAGCGCTCATCACTAATCAAAGAGGAAGATGGATGACGGTAGATTATACTAATACGACGCGTAGAGGCACTACTGAGAATATACAACCTGTCATATGGGTTCGAATGACCTAAGTAGTGTATAGCGGATGCTTTCAGGCGACAACCAACGTAACGATCTACACCACTCTCTTCCTTGCATTGACGGTCCTGAAAAATTAATCACTCCTAGTAAATCTGGTTCTTCATCTTTAACCCTTGCCCTAATGCCTGTTCCACTGAAGTATGAGCTTAAAGGAGCCTCTTTCATTTCGTGGCTAGGGGAAGCTACATTAATGTAAAAACGTTTGGAAGAATTGATGACGGAGACATCCGTGTGGACATTAAACGGTGACTGGGATGAAGCTGTCGTTTTTAGGCGAGTCATACAGATGGGAGTAAACTCCAATGTGTTCTCTGAGAGAATGTCGCAGCGTGACTGCACATGCGTATAAACACAGTTACAAAAATTGCCACGTGACACTGCTAAGAACACATTACTATTACGAACACTTGTGATAAATGGAGTGATACCACGTTGCACTGTATGGTCCAAGGCAACGAAGCAGTCGAACCATCAGGCGAATCGATTTCGTTATGCTCAGAGTAGAAGCGAGCGAACAGTCAGTATTTACTTGGTATACGAAAGTGCACTAGATGTTCGATTTAAGTCGGTTGACCAATAACCAATGTACAGCCAGTCAAGTTGATGCACTCTCACAAGTTTCCAAAGCATTTCAAGCTATCTATTAGGCTTGTGAAGTTATTAGGACGGATGTTCATGAACAAAGGAATGATAAAATTAGCAATGATTGTTATTTACGTTTACAAAAATACACCCATTAACTCCATCCCAGGCACAATGCACAACAGTGTATGACGCTATGCCATAATGCATGGGTCAAAACTCGAAGACGTCCTGCGACCCACATATGTTGGCACTGTTGTAAAGAGCGTCTGTAAGTACTGCTGTCTACCGGAGTCTCGAGTCCACTGCACCATAACACTGGATGGAGATATCGGAAAATAAATGCTTAGAATAGGGAACTTTCTTTTTATGGACATCCCTAGAAACAGCTTCCGATGACTGTTGCCTCATTCCCTTGTCGATTCCATTAGAAAAGTCAAGTCAATTTCTCAGTGTTCACATCGTGTAATGTTCGCAGCTACATAGTATACAAGACAGCATGTAAGCTAAAGCCTGTCAGACTGATCACAATTAGATAAGAAAAGTTGGGCTCGAATGAGCGACCGTACGATTAACAGGCGAATGTCGTTGCCGATGGACTGTAGCAAATTCCTATTAACGAAAGCGATGAGTGCAACATAAAACGAACGTAACGAGCAACATTCCAGCATTTGCTTTGGGAACATGCACTCGGATGAACAGTCGACACATAGGAAAACACTGTTTTTTTCGTTGTGAGAAAAATACAGCACGTTGCCCAAATGGGCAAGAATGACCACAGATTGTCGATCCCACCCACACAAACGACAGGCCGACAGTCCTACCCCAGTGTAAATAACAGAAAACGTTCCACACCTGCTAACTATGTGAAAGTTATTTGGATTACACGAGCCTAACACCAGTTTGTTGACTGGTAGGTCAGTATGTTTTCCTCAGCTTATCCAGAGCAGATCGTAGACGGTTTACGACGCAATAATTCACAAACATCAGGACACCATTAACTCGACTTTCACAGATCCGTTCTAATATGAGAAGTGGCACTGGGTAAAATTAACTGGCAATTGAGGATATACGGATAGAACAAGTCAAAAAGGACACTCCCCGTAAAATGATTCGGCCGGTGGCCAATTCACCATAGAAACATAAGTTACCGACAAGAAAAATCTACATGGAGAACTTAAGCAGATCGTAAGATGCAAAATAAAACGTTATAATGAGCAACCCCGCGATCAGACCAAACGAAATAGAAATCGCGGTCTGCAGAGTGAGATCCATTATTCTCCTCTCAGGCCCAGATCTGCTACATTTTTACGAATGTGCTATCAACCAAACTGAATAAAGGCAAATCGACTGTTTTTGGTGGTGTCGCTTGCGTATACACCGATCATTTATCCACTTAGCATCTTCCACTCAACCCGGTGTATGATCTTAATAGTACCACTGACTCAGTGCAGTCCCATCGAGTTTAGCACAGTTGGAAGAGATGGAAAGAGCTTTTCACCTGAGAATACCAGAAAGTTGTTTTCCGTGATTCGTGGTTGTACTGGACGCCTAGTCGAGACCACATGTGAAAAGGATGATTCATTTATCACCAGCCAATCGCGCTGATCCGACAGGTAGGCAGGTAGGCTGGCCTGAACCAAACCATGTAGACGACGGGACCCGAATGGTCAGTTATCGCCCTCAAAACGGTCATCTGTTGGAAAATGAAGTGGCCTTGGAGCTTAAGTTACTGAAGCATAGCAAGGTTCCTATGTCAGATTTCCCTTCTCATTCTCCTCCCTAGGAAAGTAAGGACTGACAAAACCCCTTCAGACGATTTGAGAAACTGAAGAGGTACCTCCTGTTTGGTGCTTATCAACAGTAGTTCCCATTATCAAAAAGAGAACTCAGAGTCTATGTGATAACTACAGAGGCATCAGTCTCGTATCTGTTGTGCCAAAATTACTGTCTTCATTTCACGTCGGCTCAATAAGCCCAAAGGAGGTCAGATACATAAAGAACGGGCAGGAATGCGACCTGGTCGAGGGTGTATCGATCACAGTTTTACTTTACGATGGATCCTGGGACATCAGCACTCTTATAGACAACAGATGGTCATGGTATTTTTAGACCTAGAAGCTGTTTCCAGTTCGGTTGCTTGTGGCATCCTCTGGGACTGCCTTGTTCGCAAGGGAGTTCCACAGGAACATGCGAATCTGTCCAAATCATTGTTAGCTCACTATCCAACTAGGCGGATGGTATATGGACGACGGTCTCGACCGTGTATCACCTCTAGTGGTGTTTGTCAGGCGTGTCTGATCTCCCCCTTCCAGTTCAATTATGCCATGGACCACATTCTGAAAGGTGTACTTGAGGTACCCAGTGAGCATGGTGCTGTGCTTCTTCCTAGCGCTAAATCGACCGACATGGGGTGTGCAGATGGCATTATCCTGCTTACATTCTCTGCCAAAAACATGCAGACCATGTCGAACACAGTGAGTGACCGGGCTGGTTCGTTTGAAATGAGTTTCACACTTTCAAAGTGCTGTCGAAGCAGACTGGGACTGCTACGTTCTTTATTGCAAGCAATTCACCTGAGATTGTGAACAGTTTCACACACAGCGCTAACGCTATCCCTCCAGCCAGTAGTACTGCTGATAGAATATCAGCAAGGATAGCAGAGATATTAGTTGCCCTTGTCAGCTTGTGTCGTCAGTGGCGTCGAAAAAATGTCCCGTTATCGCTGGAAGGAGAGGTATATAATTCTCGTGTACGTTCTGGTTTGCTCTATGGTCGGTTTGCGACGAAGTTATCAGCAAATTGAATGTGCCTGACCATTGTTGTCTCCGCCAATTAGCCCACACCTGGTGGAATGATTGCGTGAACAACACAGCCGTTCGTTGGCACGTAGTCCGAAAAGGTCGGGGTGCGCGATCAATCGGTCAACTAATTACGTTGCACAGTCTTCGATGTTTGTGTTACGTACTCCGCATGTTAACTGGACGTTTACCGTACCAAGCGTTATATAGTGAGACCATCAATAGTTGGTGGTGATCAAGCAACGGCGAAGTCATTAAAAGTGAAAACCCCGACTGTTCTATTGAGCTAAGTGGGTAGGTGTCGCCTGCCCCACTGGGGTCTTCGTGATCGCAAAAACCGCTGTTACGCTTGATTTCTTTTTATTAATCCCCACTTTTTTCCTTCGCTAACGTCTTCTTCTTTTGGGACATTCGATGTCAATGATGAGGTCAGAGGCGGCCCCAACCATAGTACCTTCTGGCTACGCTGAAGACGATTGTGAACGAGTGAATTCGGAAGCAGTTAACTGGGTGAGAGTGCTGTGTTTCTCATATCTGATCTAAATCCGCTGAGTAATGTTGACTGCCTCTGACCTTGTGTAATGCATAGGTCTGATTTATGTGGGCCAAATGCTGAAAATCACCCAGTTCGTTGTCGACCAAAAATGCTTGTCAGTTATCAATCGCGCTTACTTTTATACAACGAATGCAAGCTAGTCTATGTGGTTCTTAGTTCTTGATACAGTCTGTTTCGTAATAGCTACCTGTTACTTGGACGTATTTGTTACCATTTTGCATAAACTGATATGGTTTCGTTGCGTGAAGAGGTGATATCGAGTGAAGATGATTGTGATGGTTTGGAGAGTTCTTCCCAATTTAATTCAGCCTCTTGTTTTTACGCAAAAATGTGGTGCTCCGGCAAGGCAACATGAGGTCCAGAGGACGTGATAATCATTATTGGACTTCCGAATCGATACATGCACTAGATATCTCAAAGCCCGTACCGGACTGAATCTCAACCAAGCGTGACAAATAGAGCCAAACAGCAAATGAGTTTATAACTGTGGAAAAAAGTGCCACGGATGGCCCAGCGCTCTCTGTACAGCAGAGCAAGATGTGTTCTTGACCCCGTCCGATGAGCTACTACGCACTGGGCTTCGATTCCGAGGGAGCTGAAGCGGCTGACTACAACGTTGGCAAGGGCCTCCTCACGAGTGGCGGATGAAATTATCACTTTCTACACAGGCAGTGCCAACGAACAGATTAACGGTAAAAGTATCTATCAACTTTAACAAGGAAGGTGAACCGGTTTTAACAGCAATGAATACCTCATAAACTCTTCTTGGCATACGTTAAGTTAACGTTTTTACATGAGCGATGAGGATAGGGTTATAGGTACTTGGCTGAGACCAGTGAGTTTAGGTAAGAACTCATGTTCTTTTAGTTTGTGACCATATTTTAAATGAGATTTACATTTGACGAACAAGCCCGTCTATAGGAGGCAAATTGCGTGTTGGCTAAGAAGTGTTCTACTAACCTTGTGTCAACGTCTTGCAAAAGCTAGTTACTCGGTGAGTGATCCAAAGTTATATGCAGTTAAAAATGGACATAACTTCGGTTCAGAGGCAAATAAATTCATTGTAGCAACCCAAAAAGAAGTCAGTCACAATCTCCAATACCTTTGAGAGTTGCAATCTGAATCGTTCCGAGCTCCATTTCTTCGTAGTTTGTCAGAACTGGTCCAACATGGCGATGATCAGTGTTCAGTTGTCGAGGTATGGAGACTGGAAGCCGGTTCCGCAGCTGCATGATTCAATTCCGATCATATGGGAGATGTTGGATATGATCACCATCTCGTTGACAACGCGACTCGATATCGGTTTAAGAACGTGAGCAGTGAATCACATGACCAGCATCTACTGGAACTGTCAAGGCAATGGACCAGCACGACACACCTATCAAAGACAGCTGATTAAGTATAATGCCCTACCTACGATCACACATCATTCACTTTTCTACTCAGGAATTCTATACTTGGAGGAGGCTGACTCTATGAGTATCTGCCAGGTAAGGCTCGCTCATCGAATAAACAGTCAAGGATAGTTGGCGGCAGAAAAAGATTAAACGTCCGCGACCGGAAACCATGCAATACACCATATACAATCACAGGGGGTACTGCGGCATGGACTTGCCTCCTATCATCTGAACAAATTCAATATGTGAAGTGGAGGAATAGGAGCCGAAGGGTAACTCTATTCAAGTCGAGTATGAACCAACTGAATGGCAACTAGCAGCCATGAGACTGCGGCTCTCAAGATTACTCCGAAATTAAATACAGGCGGAGATACTCATCACTGTATAGTGCTTGTGTACGTTCTGTTTTGCTCTATGGTTCGGAAATGTGGCCTGTTCACAAAGAAGATATCAACAGGCTTGCTGTGTTTGACCATCGCTGTCTCCATAAATCAGTCCACATTAAGTGAACTGATCGCAAGAGCAACACGACCGTTCGTCGGCGCGTATTCCGGAACGCTCGGGATGCCCAATCAATTGGTCAACTAATCACGGTGCACAGCTTGCGATGGTGGGGTCATGTACACCGTATGTCATCTGATCGTTTACCATACTGGGCATTATATATTGAGACCACTAACAGTTGTGTAAAACCACATGGTGGTCAAGCAACAACGTGGTCACGAAATATGAAGATCCTGACGGCTCCACTGAACAAAGTGGGTAGGTATCACCTGCCTTGTTGGGGTCTTCGTGATCACTCAAATCGCTGGTTGGAGACGCTATCCGAGATGGCGGTGTGTCGCAGTCAATGGCGCACCATACCATTTCTAGTACTTCCGCTTAACCGTCTTTTAATAATGTTCAACTTTCTTAGAAACGTTTTCTTCCAGGATATTCCACGTTACCGTTGAGGTGGACGGCGGCCCAAGCTACAGTACCTTTTAGTCAGGATCATGATTGCTATGATGATGATGAATTGACATTATTTGAAAAACGCGTAAATTCATCCAGCAATCCAAAACAATGTTTGCATGGGAAAATTCGAATGACAATTTTGAACATTCAACAGACCGATGATGTGTCCTACATACTCAAATTCGAATACTTAGTAACAGCAGTAACCCAGTGTAGGTAAATAAATTTATGAACAATGTACCCCTCAGCATTATCTCAAGAACATCGTGCACTTCCATGTAGCCTTATGGTTACTGATATCGCAGTTAACTAGGAGTTCAGTGTGTGAAAAATGATACGGCTTCACAGTAAGGTTCAGCAAATGACGAGATCAGATATGTATGTACTACGGTTGTGAACCGACCATCTCAATCACCATAACATCCAAAACCGTTTTAACAAGATTGGTTCCATACTTTTCAATGCACAATAAGTTGTTGTTTCTGTGTGTGGTGGTTTGTGAGTTCAAATGTGTTACAGACAAACGAACCAGTTAAGACATAAGTTACAGCGAAAGTGACAAAACATTGGCTTCAAGAGAAAAAGGCGCCAACTTGACAGACGGTCAGGAGAAGAAGCATAGCATCAATGCCCAACGGTCGTTGAAGCATTGCGTTGTATGTAATCCGATGTACAACGGATACTACCAAATACGGATACTTACCTCGTGTAAAGGCTTTATCCACACTTTTCGTGCCATGGTTGTCTTTGACGGCGGACGTTTTGAGACCGAGTTCGTACGGAAGAACAGAACCACGGGAAACCCACTGATATTCGTCCGAGCCAAGAAAATGCACCGGGAACGTGCCCTCCGGATGACTCATGTTCAGAATGTTGATGGGAGCGTTTCGTGCATGAATGATTTCACAAGGCCACCAACGAAAATGCATAACTTTGGCCCACACGATTTGGGCGTATCGAGGGAATACACCACGCCTAAAAAAAAGTTCGATGTGTGTGATGAGACGGCAGAACTTCGTAACAGAGGTTAGGTAGATCATACTTCCCGAGTGTCATTACATTGCTCGGTTCATCCGGCCTGATTCCTAGTGAAGTCAAATGGTTTGAAGGACTACGGTAGCGGCGGAATAATCAACAACAGCTATAGTTTACTCTCCGTCAATTGGGAAATAGTTTTCTTTTCCATGAACACCTGACTGCCATTGAAGCGAAAAGGACTTACTACAATAACATTTATTCTAAATACTTTCCCATTAGAATATTGCAAGATAGCTCACCGGTCACCTGACCTTCATTCCAAAGAATATCTTGGTGTTCACTTTCACCTGATGAATTCCAGGAAAGGGAAAAAACAGGCATTCTAGAAGTTGAGCGAACCAATAAAGGATGTGCATAGGACCGAGTATGATGTGGTGAAAGCACGATTAACTGATAATCGTCGAAGGACATGTAAACGATAGTTACCGCGACGCCATTAGCGATGAGAAATTGTACTATTAATTCCGGGTCTGTAAAAGTGTGGCGGACCCGACTGAGATCAGTAGACTTCGTAATATAATGTACTTGTATAACCGGAGTATATGTACACATCGTAAAAGTGTACAAACGCCATTTTTCTTAATGAGTTAAATAAATGGTAACCCTGACCTGCTGAAGTTTTGGCATATGCTCGCTTATCTATCTCTTTCCTGCTGTGTTTGCCGTCACAAGATGCCCTCAGAACGCACAGGCGTAAATGTAAAAGTTGCATATTACAACCTATCTCGTTACTACAGATGTTTTGTCCAACTGACTATTATTCTCGGTCTTCCACCAGGAACATGTACATCCTCTTAAACCACTTGCTGAATATACTGCAACCCATATGCTGTCATGACAGAATTTACTGCTGTTAATGAGAATGAAGTATAAGCTGCCTTACAGATAAACGACATCGAAGTGGTTGTACATCTGAGATAAATCAATACACAACGATTAAAGCATTGAAACAAGTTTATATGAAGCTCACTGGCAAGATTGACACAAGAAAGTGTCGTCCGATGGGGCGGATTCAAGACATTCCTTGTGGTACACAGCTGGACAAGAACGACAAAGTACCTGGCAGTAAAATGATATACATAAAGCAATATTGTTAACGTGCGTATAAGCAATCGCCGTGAGTAATTACGAGTGAGGGGATCACGTTTATCTGAAAACTGTTATTGTATTCATTCCATGCATCCTAAATAAATCCTACTTGCATTGCATATGCCAGCTGAACATTAAGCAGATGGAATGGCGGTTGAAACAATGAAGTAGTTCAATCAATAGACGTAATGCTACAATGAATGCATCAATACAATAGAATGCAACAGATGCATCAATAAATCAGTGAAACGATGATGAGTCTGTAATTGGAGTTCATGATCAGTGAGAAGGGATTGGAAAGAAAACAAAACATAATTAGTCAGGGAAAGTGGAACAGACCAATAGTTAAACAGTTGAGTCAAACCATCGTGGTTCGACCTAGTGGAAAGTATAACGAATCCAATGACCTCGGATAGATAACAAAACACTGGGCGATTGATACGCTTTAGTGTTTCACATAGGTAATCGGATAGACAGTCGTATTGAACTCCCTCGGAGGAGACACAACAACAAACGGCAAGATCGCCAGGTAAAGAGGCTAGAGAAGGAATCAAGCGTTTGCGAGTTCCGTTGACGCGATCACTCTCGCGAGGGTTTCGGCAATCTAACAGTATCCATTTGACCGTGCAAGTCATCGGACAACGAACAGCCTGTAAAGTAACGGCTGGAAATACTACTTACAGGAAAGTCGGAACTGGAACTCCGTGGATTCAAATGTCACCCACTAGTTAAATTCAATGTTTTTTGAGGCCAAACGGCAATACACAGGTGTCCACACAAAAATCAGTGAACGCACATTCACATGGACAAGTTGGAACGTCATACCACCAGAACGGTTACTCGAATAGAGATCAATAGAGAGATAACTATCGCATACAAAAGTTGAGTGCGCATGAAAGTGTGATGAATGTTCGGAAAAAACCAGCTAACTGAAAAAAGTCCCGAAGTCATGATGAAGGGTACTGGTAGAAAAGTGGAAGCAGAAACCACCCAGATTTGTAACAAGACGTGCGACGTGAAAAGCATTACGAGTTTAAAAAAAAAGCTACACATCACAGCACTTGCCTTGTCGGCAACGGTGTTAAAACATTTGAAACACCAGTTAGGATGTTGAGTTTTGAGAGCTGGTTGACTGTCCAAACTGTCCTCGTAATGACGCGGACAGACAATGTGAGATAGAGACACTTCCACGGATCCTGCTGGAGTACACAGATCACCGGTGTGGAACGAAGCCGGACATCTGAGGAATATAAAATACAGACCCCCGGATGTTTTACGCTGAGCTATCAAGTAAAAAACGCCGCCCATGAGCGTTATTTAGAACCTTTGTGAAGACGATTGACTGTTAGTTACAGTCACAAATCCGAGCCTTGATTATCGCGACTGTTTCTGATAAGGTTTGGAAAACTTGGAACTATGCAATCCTTTCTTTATGCTAAACAGCATGGCACACATAGAGATAGAAATTCGTATACAATGGATTTTAAAGTGAGCCATGGGTCGCCAAACTTCGTTAATATCAAGGATTCAGACTGCCAGTGCACTTGAATATTGAGACCAAGATATAAAAAGTTAAGTGCATGTATGTTATTATATTCTCCAAAGTAAGTATAAACTAAAAATATTAACGTTCTAGAAAGTCATCAGAACATTGTGTTGATTCCGGACAGAATCAACGAAAGAAAATTATTGATTATCGAAAGTTTTACGAGTAATGTGGTAAAAAAGTGGCCAAGGGTTCGAATCATCGATCGCCGGATGGAACGTCAGCACACTATTCGTCATGCCATCCTGTACATCAGAGATGTCAATGTACATAGAGTTGGCCATATTTCCTCGAGATGTTTTCCTACTGACATGATGGAGTGCTACAATGGATTTGGTTTCACACCACTCAATTTAAATGTTTACGTTACTGCCTTGTAAGATGTCCATCGCTGACAGTTGATTTCTGTTCACAAGCTCCATTTAGTTGTAAGTTGTACATTTTTTACTTCGAAAATCCCCACTAAGAAATAAGACAAACCGCAGCGGAAGAAAAGTGTATCCGATAAAATCTCCTCAGGCTGCTACAGTTATAAAAAAACGAAAGAAGAAGAAACAGCCACATGCGAAGCTAGGTATTTGTGAAACTTCACACTATCTCCTTTTTGTGTTTATGAATATCACTAAGGTGTTAGCTGCCTACGTATCGATCGGGTGAGTCAACTAACGGCCAAAGCAGACGAGGCGATTGAAGGAACATTTTTTGCCCACGCAAAGTTGAGTTGTCTAATTGAATGACGATGGCCTTGGCAGTGGTCAACGTTCATAGAACAAATTTCGACCCATTCGATGGTACTTTTTAGGTCAGCTTGCCAACAACGTACGTGAATGAATCGCTTTTAAGACGCACTTGTGACATACAGTTCATCTTCAACGGTTATATCTATGGGCAGACTGATTGCGTAGCAATAGCATTACCATCAGGACCACTGCTGGCGAATGTTTTCAAGAGCAAATTAGAACATACGGTACTCGGCATTGCCATAGGTCGAATAGTTTTCTACCGACGTTATGCTGATGTGTTCGTTATCTCAGATACATCTGTCAACATTGTTGTTATTTTAAAGTTGAGCTGCGCGCATCTGCTGATAAATTTCGCTTGATAACTGAAGTCAGATAGCTTTTTCCAATTCCTAGACATCGCTCTGGGTAGAAGGACCGACGGAATTTTGAATCACTCCGTTTATTGCACGAGTACTTGGCCAGGCCAGTACATCAATTTTTACAGTTTTACTAACGTAAAATACAAACGAAACGTGGCCAATTGTTTGGTTGATGGAGCCAGAGAAATCTACTCAATCGATGCTTTGGAACGTGTGCTAGAGTTTGTAGCCCGTATCCTATACAAAAATAGTCGCTCTGACAACTGTGTGACTAAACATATGAAAGCAATTTAAGCATCGGTAAAGATTCAAGGGGTTGATAAAAAGCCTATTATCATGAGGTTATCATGCATCATCATCATCATCATCATAACAGCCATAAGCCTGACCGAAAAGTACTGTTGCTTGGGCCGCCGCTCTCCTCAACAGTGACGTGGAATATCCTAGGAGAAAACGTTTCTGAGAAGGTTGAACATTGATAAATGGATTGAGAATAACACAACGTTACGAGCAAGTTGTAATACTCTACGATTCAACCACCTCGGGTGGCCTTCCTCAGGAGTGTTGAACATTATTAAAAGAAGACTAAGCGGAAGTACTAAAAATGGTATGGTACGCCATTGACTGCGACACATCGCCATATCGGATAGCATCTCTAACCAGCGATTTGAGTGATCACGTTGACCCCAACAAGGCAGGTGATACCTACCCACTTTGTTCATTGGAGCCGTGATTGGTTGACCAATTGATTGGGCATCCCGAGCATTCCGGAATACGCGCCGGCGAACGGTCGTGTTGCTCTTGCGATCAATCCACTCAATGTGGGCTGATTGGTGGAGACAGCGATGGTCAAATACAGCAAGCCTATTGATATCTTCTTTGTGAAGTTATCATGCAAAGGGGATACTTTGGCTCAATCACTAGCACGTTTACCTACTGGTTTCTTTAGCAGAGCTTTCAATGCAGCCTTGTCGATTATTTCATACACCAGTTCTCCGTTGATCGCTTTAGATCTGAAGGATAAGGTGCCGGTCCATAATTCATCCGTTTGTGATCGTCCAGCAAACTGGGTGGATCATATGAGATGAATCGGAACAGGTGAAAGAAATTCAATCACGAGTGTTGTTGTAAGTCACCTAGCTGACAGCGATCATCAGATCAGCATAGACCGATCGTTCATTGTAAACCATAAAATTCCACTAAATCGATCAAAATTTGTTCAATGAACGTTGACCACTGCCAAGGCCATCGTCATTCAATTAGACAACTCAACTTTGCGTGGGCAAAAAATGTTCCTTCAATCGCCTCGTCTGCTTTGGCCGTTAGTTGACTCACCCGATCGATACGTAGGCAGCTAACACCTTAGTGATATTCATAAACACAAAAAGGAGATAGTGTGAAGTTTCACAAATACCTAGCTTCGCATGTGGCTGTTTCTTCTTCTTTCGTTGTTTTATAACTGTAGCAGCCTGAGGAAATTTTATCGGATACACATTTTCATCCCCAACACTTCATATTCTTCGTACATTTTTATTGATCAATAATTTGTTATGTGTAGTACAAGTTTGAACTGAGTAAACCTTCCACATTCTGTCTTGTTCTGCCCGAAACATGAGGTTTACAGCTAGTGTGATAGACTGTGGATTGTTGTGAATCCTAACCGATTCTATACATTATCCAAAATGTGATACAACTCAACACTATGAAGACTGAATAGCACCAACTTTGGCTAAAAGTACCCAAACAAAAGATTGACATTCATATCGATTACACGATGAACACATCATTTCTCAAGAAGATACACATACACGTAACTTAGCACGAAGTAAAGTGTATGGATACCTGATATCTGAACGTGCGTGGCGCTCAGAGCAAGCAACATGTTTATGAATCATATCCAACTACTCGCGAGTAGTGAGAGAAATGAATGAAATTTCAACGGCAACATCGACCAACCATAGTCGGTTTAAGATAGTCGAACGTATCGTAGTGCACCCACAAGCAATTAGAACACACGGGGACGACCAGATTTCGGATCACGACAGCGGTCGAATCAGAATCATTCCGAATCTGCTGACCGGAGTGAAGCGAAGTTATAGCAACATTAATATGTAGGGAAGGAGACGAAATGATTCTGTAATCCATAACTATCATCCACTCCTCGTCTGAAACTTTGCGTAACAAACCAAACTGCAAGCCGGTGTTTCAAATTTTAAACATAAAACCGAGAGTGAGCTACTTGAGACCAGCATATTTTAATAATCACTAGGGCAACTCAGTGTCGATGGAACGAAGAGGTGCCGATGAAGCGGTTCACGTTCGGTGAGTAATTTGATGTAATTAAGGTTTAGCGCACACTCACCAGGAACTGCGGAGGAACGCACGTGAGTGCTTAGATCGTAGTCTCCGAATCAGATAAGTTCAGTTACAGTCGTGAGTGGACGGAGGAGGCAAATGAAAGGCATTACGAAACAGAAAATATTACGACGTATTTACCAATAAACTTGACCTACCGAACGCATTGTAATAGTGGAGTATCTTTATGCAAAGGCTGTGGTTTGAATCCGTCCATTTCCAAGAAACAGGTTTGACAACAATGGGCGGGACAACGAGTGAGCTGGAAACCAGTAGAACGACTTGTTTTAGTTTCGGAAGTTACAGTCCCTGGCCAGCTGGTAACACAATCGCGATGGAATTGACGACCACAATCTCGGACCTAAATAATAGAACGAGTACTCAATTGATTTGGCAAAATGGTTCCTATCTGTATTCGTAGGGAGTGAACGCAAATCAACCGAATGATGTGATGCAAGTTGAGGTTTACCCACCTGGCATTCGAATAGGGCACCCAATGGGTTTTTTCCAGATACGTCCGCAGGCTTGCTGCATATTGCACATAAATGTTCGCCAGTCAGACATTCAGGACACTTGAACTTGTCGGCCCGATTGTTATCTGTACAAACGGACAGTAGCCGTGAAATAATACTATTCTCACAACCAACATGATGCACATCGTTAACGGAGAAAGTTTACGGAAAACTGTGTCAAATGCATGCCATGCAGGTTCCAGTCACTTCCGAAATACACCATACATGCACGTACTCAATTCTGCACAAGGCGTGTGCCGTGGTGACATAAAGATATGGCAAATGTTTAGAAGAGTTGGCGACCGTCCGAAAACAGGTACGCTCCACTAACCGCAATATACAGCACAATTTCTCAAACTAATAGTGTGTGTGAGCCCAAAGCAGTAAACCTATCAAAAGATACTACATTTATCAAAAGTCGTGACAGATCAGTGGTAACGACTTCCAGTCACATGATCACGGATTCGGGCATGGCTGCTGTCACTGACCCCTATTTTTGGACAGCCTGACACTGTTCAACCCACATTATACGTCAGGTGACAGTGATCAATTTGAAACGTAAGGGCTAAGGACAAGATCAGGACACCTGAAAGCTTACCTCAAGGAAACAGATAAAGTATGTATGAACTATGACACTGCCATCAACCGGCAAATTTTTGTGTCGTTTTTTCGAACCGCTGGTGAGTTAGCTATGTAGTGCACGGTGCGGTAAATAGAGTACATGTCGGGGAAGAACTCAATTCCCCGAAAATACCGTTTTATTTGCCATCGCATTGG
>LUCH01004437.1:43316-53382 GCA_013368495.1 Paragonimus heterotremus | reverse complement strand
AAATGTCGATTTTAAAATTTCAAAAAGATATTTAAAAATAGCGGATTCGCGCCAAAAGGCCCGTTTTGCCTTCTGAACGACCTTCAAGGCGAATCCCGTGAAACGGATAATCGCCGTGAATTCATTCGGTGTAATGAGTCCTGATAAGATCCATCCCAGAATTCTCAAAGGAGCAGCAGCTAGTCTGGCAGAACCCTTTTATAAGCTGTTTAAACAGATACTCCAGACTGGCATCCTCCCTTGCACATGGAATGAGGCGACGGTCACGCCAATAGTTAATGCGGGTGACCGACACTCTCCGGCTAGCTATTAACCAATCAACCTTACTAGTATTCCGTGCAAGATAATGGAGCGCTTACTAAAGCGTACCATCATTAAACACTTCCTATCAAACCATTTTTTCCTCTACCTAGCAGATGGCGGCGACAAAAGGACTTACTTTACTTAAGATGAATAAGCGCAGTTTCCCCCGTATAGACAAGAAAGCGTTCCAAACGCTTTACGGGGTTTCTATAAGACCACTCCTCGAATATGCTAATCAGGTCGTGTATACCGGCCTGAAGAAAGACATACTATCTGTTGCGCGTGTCCAGTGCGTGGCTACCAAACTAATCACGGGCCCGAGTAGTGTGGCGTGTGCTTCTCGATTTGAAATTCTTGATCTATACTCACTCGAATTTTGACGGCTACGCGGTGATTTAATTTTCACACACTTTGTCTTTAGAGTGGGCTTCGTTGATCAGTTCTTCACTGTAGTGGATGATGACGGTCGACATGGACACTACAGGAAGCTTTTCAAGCCTCGTCCTCGGGCCTTACTTAGACACCAATTTTTTTCCTACATGATTGCTAAATTCCGGGACAGTCTTCCTGCTGAGGTTGTCACTAGCGCTTCTAGCAATCGCCTTGAAGCATTACTTGATTCTCATTTTCCAAAAGCCATTTATGCGAGTAACCTTAGTTTGTTTTGTGATATTTACTGTAATTCCAGAGTGGTGCTACACCCCGTTTTAAGTGAATGCCTCTCAGATCAGGATACGCCCGCTTGACATGGAATCATTGGTGCTCTTATTCCTCATAGATCGGACTTGCCTATATTGTGCTATCTATCGAGTGCTGATGTTTTCAGGATCTGTTGCATTAATTCTGAGATTGCTGTGCTCTTTTTGATTGATGTTGAAGGGTGGCCTTATGTTCAGTGATTTTTCTAAGAATAAACAGTATCAACCATTTTTGTTCTTACACCAGCTACTTTAACCTTTACTTCTGCTCTCATTCCATCTGACCCCTGTACATTTCTGAATTTCAAGCTAAGATATTCTCCTTCCATATTCTTTCTTGGGTGGATTCTAATTCTTACCGTTCCTCGATGCATAAACCACCATGTTGTTCCGACCCAAACAATGACCATTAGTTCGAGTGAACTCAATTCCGTTTTATTGTCCCCGGTCACCGAGCGGCGCCTAGTTATCAGAGTTGTTGTACTGGCGCATTCTTTGATTAATTTGTGAGAATTTTTCAAGTTCGAGGTAAGATATTTAATTTTCATGTACACTGATTCAATTAGTACCGTATTAAATCCAGTTGTCACGAGAGTCTTCTCATTAACCGTTTCGAAGATAGATGATCTTCTCTGCCGTTGGATATTGAGAAAGGCATTTTTGGGTTAACCGATTACGCGTAACTCGTTGTGAACTGGAATCGTTAGCTAACGATTTCATAACAACTGCATTTTGAACTGACTATTGGCGTTCATACCTTTGCATAGGGATAGTTTTCTGCGTACGTGCACTAAATTAACGTTTCTTCAGGTATACGCACAAATACCAGACGCGAAATCAAAATGCAGATAATTGCGGAGACCGAAAGCATATTATACGATAATTACAAATGGTCTCGATCTGCGCTAGACGACACCGATACGCGAAACAGCTAGGAAGGCTAAGGAGCCGACCGCCGAGCGCGCGGGCAAGCCGGAAAGAGTGTATGGCGCGACTGGCGCGCATAGACCGACATGCATGCAAACAAACAAACGCAATCTCATGCATCAGTCAGGCGGCAGACAGAGATCCTTAATGTCCTGTGTACAACGTGAGCTAAGATTTTAGAAAAGATCTTACACATCGTACAGCAGAGAGACCGAGGGTATCTCCAGGTCATTACAATAGTCCTCACAAATTGGTGAACCCATGTTTTGACTTCTATTACACGTAGTGGCAGTGTTGTGCATTCTAGAGTCTACCGACTATAGTCCTCCCCAATGTTCTATTTTTCTCTCTTCATTACTATGCCTTCTAATACTGAAGTGAAAACGACTACTTCTGATAATACTGTCATGAGTAGACTCCTTGAGTTTGGCACTAGAGACCCAAGATTGTGGTTCGCACAGCTTGAGTTTATTTTTGGCTTTCGGCGAATCCGCTCACAGCGTATCGTGTATAATTACGTCTTTGCGAATTTATCTGAGACCATGGCTGTGAAATTTGTCTATATTATTTGAGTGTCCAGCTGAGAATCCATACAATGTCATCAAATCCGTCATCACTAACAGGATGGTAGCTTCTGACGCAGATAATTTCTGCAAGCTCCCTGCTGGCGTCGAATTACGAGATCGCACTCCTTCACTGTTGCTTTGACACATGACCCAGTTGTCGAACTGTCACTGAATCGGTGTTGCGAAGGTTGTTGCTTCAGAACGCCCACGCGAACTCCGTCACACATTAGCTGTCTTGGAGAAGGGCTCACCGTTGATTAAGCTGGCAGAGTTGGCTGACCAGGTGTATCACAATTATGCTCCTCAGAAAGTAGCCCAACTGAAAGCGTCTTACAGCCGCAATATCCTCCAGCAAGATGTCTCAAACCTGAGAGCGGTTTTTACATAGGTTCTTGCGGCCAGCCAATCTAACGAGACTGCCAGCGGTCAAACGGTCACCAACACGCTCAAATTCCCGCCCACGAAGTAGGCCGTGCACACGACAGTTCGAAAAGAGTGTGCGTTATTACAACCGCCAATTTGATAGGTAGGCACGTTGTTGCAATAGGCTTTGCCTCTTTCGGACTGGTCAAAAACAGACGGAGAACGAGCAAGCCGGTCAGTAATAGCGACGGCTGCCACTGACCATTAATTATATCGCCTGTTTTATGTATTCGACCGTTCAACGTCCCTCATTTCTTCACTAAATGGGGGCACTGAGGTTAGCGTTATTCCACCCACTGGTGACAAACATAGCCTCAAGCCGGTGCCGTATACCCGACAGGCCGCCAATTGCACCACCATGCAGGCATACAGACAAAAACTACTCACTCTTGACCTTGGCCACCGTCGGCGGTTCCCCCGGACATTTACCACTGCAGATGTACAACATCCAATTATTAACGTTAATTTTCTCACTTCCTTTGAACTCGTGGTGAGTGTAAGGAGTCGGAAACTGCTGGACAGCACAACAGCTTCGTTCGTCTACTGAAACGCCACATCGATTAATTCAATGGAATTACGTTTAGCCTTACCAGATGACAGTTTCGCAACTTTGATTCCACAGTTCCCACGCCTTATCACTCCATCAGGCTCTGTCACCAGCCGCTCGCCCCCATCGGTTATCACCTGTAAAACTCAAGATCGCCAAAGCTGGATTCGAAAACCTTCTGCAGCTTGGAATCTCCCAGCCCTCCAGCAGCCCTTGAGCCTCACCCTTACATGCGGTACCTAAAACCTCACCCGGCGACTGGCGCCCGTGTGGTGATTATCACGCATTAACCAACGTCACCGGTTTTGACAGGTGCTTAATTCCTCACGTTCATGAGTTCTCCATTGATCTACACAGCATGACCATTTTTTCGAGGCTTGATCTGGTTCGGGCATGTCACAAGATCCCCGTGGCCCCAGAAGACATTGCAAAGACGGCAATCACCACGCCGTTTGGACTGTACGAATTTGTCCGAATGCCATTTAGGTTGCAAAATGCAGCTCAGACCTTTCAGAGGTTCATGTATCAAGCCCTCCGTAGTTTGCACTTTGTGTTTGTCTATATTAGTGACATTCTGGTGACGAGCAAAGGTGCACATAATCACATGTTACACCCCCGTGCAGTTTCCGAACGCTTCGATAAGTATGGCGTGGCACTAAATCCTGTGAAATGCTTTTCTTGAGTAGACTCCATAGATTTTTTGGGCCACCGAATCACTCGTGACGGCATTGAACTTCTGTTTGAGAAACTCGTTGTCCTTAAGGATTATCCACCATCGCAGTCCCAGAAAGGCCTACATCCGTTTCTAGGCCTCGTAAATTACCACTGACACTGTTCGGAATTGTTGAAACCGTTTACCGATCTGTCAAAAGACAATCTCAAAAATTTCGTTTTATCACCTCCTGCTAAGGTGGCATTTCTTGCAGCTAAAGACGCGTTATCACAAGTAACGAATCTGGCACACATGCGTGTGGACGAAGAATAGGACATCATTTTACAGACCAATGCATCCCAATCAGCTGCCGGCGCGGTTCTGCAACAGAAAGTGAACGGCCAAATTCAGCTTTTGTCGTTTATCTCCCGCGAGCTTCAACATATGCAAACGCGCCATAGTACCTTCGGCCGCAAGTTGCTGGCTATATTTCTCACCATTAAACACTTCCGTCACGTGCTGGAAGGCAAACGTTTTGTTGTACTAACGGATCACAAACTGTATTTATTCATTCAACTACAAGACCGACCGTTATCCTCTGAGTTGCATTCGATAGTTGGGTTGCATTTCCCAGTTCAAAACGGATATAAGATATATCGCATGAGGTAAAACTCCCTCGCGGACACCATGTCTACAGTCACCTTAAGTGGTGTACACCCAACTGACACCACTGATTTGAAAGAATTGGCGCGAGGACAAAACAACGACCTGGAGTTAAAGCGGTGTCGCATCTCTTCTTCCCTCAAACTTCGGGAGTTTCCTCTCATCAACTGCGGAGGCACACTCATATGCGATACAATGACAGTCAGTCCTCGTCCGTTTGTGCCAGTAAGCGTTAGACGATCCGTTTTTAACAGCGTTCGCCGCATGTCTCATCCCAGCGTTCGTGCCACCGTCAAACTGATTTCAGACGAATTTATTTGACTGGGCACGCATAAGGACGTACGAGAATGAGCGAGAACTTGACCTGCGTTGATTATTTCACCAGATGGCCCCTGGCAATACCTCCCTCCAACAAGAATGCTGAAACAGTTGCGTGAGCGTTCATGAACGGGTGGATTTCAAACTATGGTGTTCCAACTACTGTGACCACTGATAGAGGTACACAATTTCGATCAAGACTGTTTAGAGACTTCAACCGGTTGCACGGAGTCAACCACATCAAATCCGTTGCATATCATTCGACAGCAAATGGCTTGGTCGAACGCTTTCACTGTCAGCTGAAGGCCGCTCTAAAAGCCCAGCAAGAGCCCCAGCGTTTGACTGATCAATTACCCCTTGTCATACCTGGAATTCGGTCGACCGGTAAAGTAGATAATGGTTGCCCAACCGCAGGATTAGTTTACGGTACGACACTTCGCCTCCCTGGTGAACTGTTCTACAAGCCAAAAGCCGGTCAAACTCATTTGGGCGCTTTCACCTTCGTACAGCAGCTGAGGTCATCCATGTCGAAAACCCGGCCCCAGCCCTCTGGGTTAAACACCAAACAAGAACAGAAGCACTTTAATCTGGACTCTTGTGATTTCGTTCTTGTTCGGATAGACGCCGTCAAGGTCCCTCTCCAAAAACCATATTTTGGACCACTTGTGTGGTTAAACAATTCCCAGAATTCTTTATGATCGACCGCAAGGGGTCCTACGATAGAGTGAGCATTGACAGACTTAAAGTTGCTCGTGTCGAAACTTACATATATCCTCCCATTTTCAGTGACGTCGATCCTACTCCTAGTGACTCGCAGTCTACCTAGCCCATGTGTAACGAACAGTCCGTACCGCTGCGTGTAATCGGTAGAACGTGAACATTTCCGTTATCTTTTAGTTAAAACTAATCAGTGGCCAATACAGTTGTTGAAAATTTGTGATATGTCGCAGAATCGAAAATCTTGAAAATATGTTCCCCAGTGATTTCTTTGTTTCAATCTTCCGAAGATGTAAACGAGCAATGTGCGGTTGTTTAACGGCAGAGAGATTAATGGAAAGATAACGCAGAGTCGCATTGTATGTTACTTCGGAAATATGAAGGTAAAATATAATGAAAATCAAAGTCATAAACGTGGAAATACATGGTTTTATTTAGATTTCGGCGTGATTAAGCAGGAAAGTGTGATTATAATTTTGACAATCGAACTGTTGTTGAAACAGGAGTACTAAGCTTTTCATAATACTACAAACTATAACCTACTTCAACGTAGGACAATTTACCATGTTTCACCACTCGTTGGTACCACTTTTGTTAAATTTTCCGTGGAATCAGGATGTATGCTGAAATGGAAACAACGTGATCTGCTGAAAGAATAACATCAAAGAACATTGCCAGCCGGAAAGACTACGATATTTATAACGACAATTTTTTAGTTCCCCGGTATGGCGCTTCAGGGCCGAAGCGAGTTGAAAACGGCCATTTGGGCGCAAACAGGGATTTTTCAAATTTTTCGTGAAATACTAAAACGCATATTGCGGGACAAATATATATACCTTATCGAGTATAATAGTTGCGTTGCAATGAGAAAAATCGGCTATACCTAGAAATTGTCCACATTTGCATTTTTGTCGGAAAAAATGTGTCGCCATCTTTCTTCGACAAAAACATTATGTTGACTTCCCTCATCGATTCTACATCCTGAAAATGCTTCCGTCGCAGTTTTCGTGGTAGAATACTTAACCTATAGGACAGAGACGCTCAATTCCGTGTGGTTTCGTAGATACGATTGAATTTGTAATCCTCGACCACGTTGCGTTTTCATTGCATTGTACACGAAATATCACAGTATTTCTTAATGGAAGCTATGCCGCCACGGTCGTTGGTTAATTATTCACCTGAATTATATGTTTAACTTGATTCCTTTATGGTGATTCCAGTGGAAAAGTGTTTGCGTTTTCACCTGTTTGTTTCTACTTACGGTATAGTATGAACATGAATGACACGTCCCACTCTATCAGTAACAGCGTGCGTACTGTTTTGTTTATTGCTTATCGACCATTCTTGAATGTAGCTTTTCACGTGTACGCGAGTTAATACTTATTTATCTGAAAGATAATGACCAAATTTGATATTCATTTATCCGACGGAAACACTGATTCCCACTTCTTCCACTTCAGCTCCAACCGTGCTATCTTCGTATCCTGGACGATTATGATTCCGATGACAGTTAGTCTATGGTTTCGCCTGCTACAGACTTCACTGACGGCTGCCAGTACGTCATTTCATTTTTGACCAGAACTGAAGGAGATCATTGCAACTAATGCCCAACGGTCTAAATACACCTATATTCTGAATTCTCCCGATTTATGCTCATCAACTTTGATCACAGGTTAAGTGAACTGGGCAAGGGAGTTACCTGTGTGAACGTATGCTACATAATTAAGCGTTGATCATAGCTTAAGTGAACTGGACGGGGGAGTTACTTGTATGAACGCAAACTACATAGTTAGGCGTTGATCATGCCTTAAGTGAACTGGATGGAGCAGCTACCAGTGTATACGCATGCAACATACTTGGGCATTGATAGTAGTTTACGTCAACTGGACAAAGTAGTTGCTAGTGTGAACGCATACCACATAATTAAGCGTTCATCATAGCTTAAGTGAACTGGATGGAGCAGCAACCAGTGTGAATGCCTACTACATAATTAGGCGTTGATCATGGATTAAGTAAACTGGACAGAGCAGCTATTAAGGTCAACATGTGTAATATAATTATCCGTTGATTATAGCTTAAGAGAACTGGACGGAGCAGTTGCTAGCTTGACTACATGCGACATACTTAGACGTTGATCACTGCTTAAGTGAACTGGACGGAGCAGCCTCTAGCATGAGTACATGTGACATGCTCGAACGTTGATCATAGGTTAAGTCAATTGGACGGAGCAGCTGCTAGCCTGAATACATGCGACATACGTAGACATTGATCAGTGCTTAAATGAACTGGACAGGGCAGCTACCAGTGTGCCTGCATACCACCTACGTAGGCGTTGATCATAGGTTAAGTCAACTGGACGGAGCAGTTACTAGCATGAATACATGCAACCTGCTTAGACGTTGATCATAGCTTAGACAAACTGGACGAAGTAGTTCCTAATGTGAACGCATACTACTTGGTCAGACGTTGATCATAGCTTGAGTGAACTGGAGATAACGATTCAAGCGTTTGATTCTGTCCACACAAATCTGTCACTCACAGTTGGGTACGAGGGTGAGAACAGTTTGCCCTTCTTGAACATCCTGGTTACGCCCCGTTCGGACGGTTCTATCGAACATTCTGTGTACCATTAGCCAACATGGATGGGACAATACGTGAATTTTATGAGTTTTGCTCATGTTGCATATAAAAGATCTTTAGTACGAACACTGTTTTATAGGGCATCGAGAATATGCTCCCAAAACAGATTACGAGCCGAGCAAACAGTGTTGTGTGAAACGCTTCGTGCTAACAACTTCCCCGAACGTTTAATTCAGTAGTGGAGCGAATTTACTCCTGCAAAAAATACAACTTTGGACGTCCTTAGAAAAAGATGTTTACATCAAACTCCTCTTCAAAGGAGATAGTCTGTTCAGCACCTTTGGTAAGATGATCAGCGCCGCGCTAAAACGGGTGTATGATACAGCAATGCTTGTCCTGCTCTCACAAACCACTAGGCTACCTCTATCCCCGGTCAAAAAGCAAACTCCTATTTTTTCTACCAGCCATTGCATCTATCAGTTCTGCTGCAGTTGCGGAAACATACATTGGTAGAACAGAAAGGATGCTTGAAACCGGGGCCAAGGAGCACACCCCAAACTGGTTGAGAGTTGCAATATCTAGCCCGTCAATGAGTGACACTCAGCGAGGACGAAACGCCGCTTCATCCACTGCAGCGCGCTTATCGACTACAGGTCACAGTATCAACACCGCATCTTCGTTTAAGGTCATGATGAACGCTTACAACTCACAGGTTTTCAAGTATATTAAAGCTTTGTTGATCAGCCGTCAACATCCGGTCTTATGTGTACGAAAACAACTGACTTCAAACCTTCGTTTACCGTGGGTTTCATTGTGAGTACCAATCACAATCCAGCCTAATTTGTCCTTCTGACCGTTTCATTTAAGTCTTGTTTGATTTTGTTTTCATGTTAGTCACACGTTTACGGCTGACGAGGGTGTTCGAAACGAATTCATATCGTAATTTGTCTATTCTATTCAAATTATATGATATACTTCGACATTATTGCACGCGTTGGTTATTCCGATTCATGTGTCTTCTGCTGAGATTGGTGGCTGCTCCGTCCGGTTGACTTAAAACATGATCAACACTTAAGTTTGCAGTATGCGTTCACATTATCCGTTACTCCCTCCAATTGACATAAACCATGATCAATGCTTAAATATTTAGTATGCGTTCGCACTGCTAGCTGCTCCTTCAAGTTCACTTAAGCTATGATCAACGCCCAATTATGCCGTACTTATTCACCTTAATAGCTGCTCCGTCCAATTAACTTAAAACGTGCCAAGCTGTGCTCCATGCTTACGCACCTATAACTGCTTCGTCCATTCGTCCTACCTTACGAATAATGTCGAACTGTACTCAATGCTTACACACCCATAACTGCTCCGTCCATTTGTCCTACCTAACGAGTTATGCCAAGCCGTTCCCCATGCTAAAACACATAGGTGGACGAGTGAAGTCACTAGGGACAGAAACACGAAGATAGAATCTTGAATTATGTATTTAATAATTGTGGATAAATGTACGTACTACCTCCACATTTTCCCATCACAGAATGTATGTTTCGGTTTGCATATGTTATTGGTGTTCTCCCGGATGACCGGAACCGTGTATCACATGAAGTCTTCATCATCATGTCGTTCATGGTAAGTGATATCTGCAAGAAATTTGTGAACTCATACATGAAGG